>JAMPIV010009015.1:757309-897867 GCA_024509875.1 Oreohelix idahoensis
TGAGGAAGGGAACAGGTCACCCCACCTCTCGATGCAGGACCTATACCTTTAACTTTTAGTTTACAAAATTAGAAACAGAAACCCTTTAATTTGCATTTAAATCTTTAGCGGACGAATCACTATGAATAAGACTCACACACAGACACACAACATACAAACAACAACAAAAGAAATAAAAGGAAAGAAAGAAAAACAAACAAAAGTCTAAGTAACTTACACGTTTTAAAAAGTAAAGATGGGGCTGGTAGCCTCATCGTAGAAAATAAATTGCCACATTAACTATCGCTCCAAGATGACCTAAATTCTTTTTGTGCAGGGTTCCTATGGCACTTCTCTTGTCAATATGTTTAATAATCCTATATATAAAATCCCAGCTTTTTCTGTCAGTGCGTAACGCTAAGGGATACAACTTTGGTTGAAAGTTACACATTATTTGTATTGTTTCCCTTATATGTACTCTCCTGAAAATAGTAACACTTACCAAAGAAGAATGCGCAAATGACGGTGTGCACAAATATATATTTATAGAATGTGTGATCCCGTATACACACATTGGGATTCTCGCTGCTGCTACGTAGTTCGTGTACTGTGGTGATGCACAGCGGTTTTTTATTTATTTATACTTTTGAATAAGTAAAATTGCCGTTAGGTATTAGTGCTTTTGAATTTAATTCCCATCTTATGACGGGCTTTTACACAAGTGATAATAATAATCATGTTCATCATCATTCTCTTTTTCACTCGATGGAGCATTGATCCCCCACCACAGCTAGACTTGCATAAACCTGCAACAAACATCCGTCTGCTCTTTCCAGCAGTGGTTTCTATAGCAACTTGTCTTAAATGGTCAGGTTGCCAGCCTCCAGCCCAACCTCATATTAGTCTCCTAGTACGACAGTCATGAGGTAGCAGAAGTAGCATGTGTCTCACTAGAGACCTCCTGGAACTATACGGGATAATATTCTGTTATTGATATCAATTCTGTTCACATCAGTTAATATTCAGTCAGTACCCTTTAGCTTCCCAAGGAGCATAGGCCTTCAACAAACACATGCCAAATCTTCCTGTCACGTGCCATCAGCTCAAGTTCTTTCGAAGTCTTCCTCCTCATTTTCACATCTGTTTCCAGCTCTCTTCTCCATTTGTTTTTGGTCCTACCTCTGCCACTCTTTCCACTTAGAGTGCCAACGTTCCAGGTGCCAAGCCTCTACCTCTGCCACTCTTTCCGTAGAGTGCCAACGTTCCAGGTGCCAAGCCTCTACCTCTGCCACTCTTTCCACTTAGAGTGCCAACGTTCCAGGTGCCAAGCCTTGAGATTTTCCTAGGGAAAAAAAAGGTTGGTCATTAAACCAGACTCATTTTGGCTTTCTCCGGGCTACTCCGCGATCCTCATTTCCAGAAGACCTTCTTCTGTCTTGGACGGCTGAATTGAATTATAATCTGTCACTTATCCATATTGTTATTTGACATTTTTGTGGTATAATTTTTAGTTTTATTTATTTTTTTAAACAGGAGGGGGTTATTTGTCCCATTTCCAACTTTCCTTAGTCGCCTTTTACGACATTCATGGTAGGGCACAGTGTTGCTATTCTTTATTCCCCTTTCGGGCCCCGGTAACTTACGGGTGACATCAGTTAATATTTTGTCTCCGTTATTGTTTCAGTTAAAAAACGCTGCAGCAAACGTTCTACGTGAAACATGGTTGATATACCGGTATACAAAACTCGTGAAGAAGGTCAACGTGAGCAAAGTGCGGACTCATCAACGGAAGTTTTTGCAGGCCATCCACAGGTAAGGTCATGGAACATGCTAGCCAGATATGTTCCTACATTCAGCACAGTGTGTGCGTTCCAAATTTCATATTAATAAACAAATTTAAAAATATATTGCCACAAAAGTCGTAATGACAGTCAATGTCAGATAAGTGCGGGCTTAACAATCGACAATTTTACATAGCATGTTCCTACAGTCAGCGCAGTATGTCATTTCTAATTTAATATTTTATATTTATATATATATATATATATATATATATATATATATATATATATATATATATATATATATATATATATATATATATATATATATATATATATATATATATATATATATATATATAACAAGTTAAAACAGATATTGATTCCTCTACAGAAATACGAGTATTATACAAACTACTTGGCAAAGTCTGGGAGAAAGAGGAAATACCAGCAGAATAGAAGGAAGGCTATCTGGTCAAGTAGCCTAAGAAGGGAAATTTACAAGAGTGCACAAATTATAGAGGAATAATATTACTATCAATGCCAGGAAAAGTATTAAACAAAATCATCCTTGAGAGATTAAAAGAGTCCATCGACAAGCAACTGAGAGAGATGAACAAGCAGGCTTTCGACAAAACAGATCCTGTACAGACCGGATAGCCACATTGAGAATAATAGTTGAACGAAGTCTGGAATGGAATTCACCGCTATACATCTGATTCGTGGACTATGAAAAGGCATTAACAATGTAGACAAAGAATCACTTTTGACATTGATGTCATCATTTCTTTTCTTACTAGCAATAGATTCTTCTTCTTTGATCCTTAGCCGCCGACTGTCAAAGCAGTCAGTGGCCATCACGCCTAGTGGCGTCTTGTAGGGCAACAAAAAGTTGATTCCACTTTGCTCGGTCGGCGGCCATCCTTCGTACAGTGCCCCAACTCTGGTTCATTCTTTGCATCTCAGCCTCCACAGTCCTCCGCCAGGTTGTTTTTGGTCGGCCTCTCTTTCGTTTTCCTTCAGGGGTCCAAACTGTTCTTGTTATGGCATCGGGGTCTCTTCTGAGGACATGGCCAACCCAGCTCCAGCGTCTGCCAGCTATGATGGTGTGCATGTCCTCTTGCTTGCTCCGAGTAAGCAGATCTTGGTTGGTGATGGTATTCGGCCAAAAGATTCGGTTAATTTTTCTTAGGCATGTTGTGTGAAAAGAGGACAATTTCGACATTTCCTTCTCTGTAACTCTCCAGCATTCCGCACCATAGAGAAGTACAGAAAGCACACAGCTCTGATATAATCTTAATTTTGTGCTTGTGCTGTATTGAGAGGACTTCCAGATGTTGTTTAGGCTAAAAAAGGCTGTTCTTGCCTTATTCATTCTGATGTTGATGTATTTGCCTGCCCCGCCGTCTGGTGTTACTATGCATTCTAGGTATGTGAAGGTGTCTGTCTGTACCAGTTGCTGATTCCTTACTGATATGGGCTCAGGGTTGCTCACATTGAGCGTCATGACCTCTGACTTCTTTAAATTTATGTTCAAGCCCACCTGCTGGCTAAACTTATTAAGTATATCCGTTTTTTCCTGGATGTGTTGATGTGAATGTGCTAGTAGTGCAATGTCATCTGCATATACCAGATCTTCCAATGTAAAAAATGTAGTCCATCTTATTCCTCTTGGACTGCCCTCTGTTGTCTGGCGCATCACCCAATCTATGACTGTTAAAAATAGAGTGGTTGATGAGGGGCATCCCTGTCGTACTCCTGTCTTCACCTCAAAGGTTAGGATGCTCTGCAATAGATTGGGTTATGAAAACATCGACATCACACAACAGAAATGGAATCCAGTGGAATCTGACTAAACAGCTTGATGATCTGGATTTTGCAGATGACTTGGCTCTTCTGTCCCATAACCATAATCAGATGCAAGAGAAAATTAAAATTCTCGATGAGAGGTCACAACAAGTGGGCCTGAAAATACCCAGGGAAAAGACACAGATTATGAAAATACATGCAAGAAAGGATAAAAGGTTTAAGAAACACCACTAAAGGATGTAGAATCGTACACATATCTTGGCAGTAATATAAGTGTTGGAGGGAGAAACAATGATACCAAAATAAGAATACAAAAAGCAAGAGAAGCTTTCATTGTGTTGGGAAACATATGGAGAACAAGAGAAATCAAGTCCAACACGAAAATAAGAATCTTCAACTTAAATGTCAAGTCAGTCCTATTGTATGGCTCTAAGACATGGAGAGCAACAAAAACAACAACCAAAAAGCTACAGACTTTTATAAACGGGTGCTTGCGTAGAATAGAAGGACTGAAATGGTATGACAAAGTCAAAAATATGGAATTGATGACAAGAACCAGACAAGTGCCAGTGGAACAAGAGTTGAGAAGAAGACGCTGGCGATGGATAGGACACACATTGAGGAAACATGTTGATAGCATTACAAGGCAGTCCTTGTTCTGGAATCCACAGGGAAAGAGAGACAGAGGTAGACTAAAAAACACATGGAGAAGGGAATTGGATACAGGGGTGAAAATGATGAAGAAAACATGGACAGAACATGAGCAGATTGCACAGGACGGGAAGACTTGGCACGTGTTTGTTGAAGGCCTATGCTCCTCGGCGTGTAACGGTATCCTTTACCTTTTTTCTTGTTATGCTCCTTGGGGAGCTAAAGGGGATTGATTGATTGATTGATTGAAGTTAAAATTGTATTGCAATGCCAATTTTATTATATTTATTTATGTGATTTTAAGCAGGAGTTTTGCCTCGTTTTGGCGAGGCGATCCCCTTCCAACGTAAACACACGTTCGGTCGATCATATTAAGGCGCATGTCTAAATATAAAAGACCTTGTGGTCTGAACTCTGACCTATGCAAGTCAATGTGGCATCCGTATTGTCGAAATAAAGCCGACTAAAATGGTATGTAAAAGATTATTAGTTTGTTTGGTTAGGTTTGAAGGATTATCTTCATTGCACACGGACAACTCCACCAGTGCTCTGATTTCCTCCCTTAGATCACACAAGGAGGATCTCAGCACAGTGCACGAACTCCGTAGCACCGGTGTCGTAATTTTCGATAAGATAGATCTGAGATATTTATGGTCCTGTCCGAGCAGAGGTGAGTAAGGTGTAAGAAATAGTTTTCTTTTTCACGAGGTGATAGTGTAAGAGAAAGAGCAGTCTCTGGATTGAGTAATTTCTCTACTCCAGCCTATCTTTACGACTATATTTAAATCAGACGCAGCTTCTCTCCTTGTACAAAACACAAGTTACACTGCACCCATAAACACACAATTCTGTGACAAATACGCACAAACAGGAAAACAAACTATGGATAACATATATATGGGCAGGGGTTGACCAACACTATAACTTAAAGTTTATTAAGTTTATTTTCACTAAAAAAATCACAACATCAAGCATATACATCAATAAATCATGGTTTACAGACAAAATGAAAATTAACCCAATAGGCCCTCCCCTCTTGTAAAGGAAAAAAACAAAGAAGATCCCAACAGAGGTAATTAACCCAAAAGATCAAAAGTTAACAATGAGGTAGGGAACAGTCAAGACGGGAAAATAACAAGTCCCTAATTTAATCTATCCCGTGAATACTCAGATTAGTGAGAGAAAAAAAAAGATTAGAATACTGATGGTAAAAAAAGAAAATAGGTTTCTCTCTTTCTGTTCATTCACTTCACTCATACAGTGGCCACACTCATATTCGCTTACCCAATATTTGTCGCAGATATTCCATGGAAATAAACTCTAACAGGTACTAAGACTATACAGAGTCAGATTCTTTGCCAATTTCAGCCCCATACTATCCTGGTTGCTGCTAATTTCAGGTAGTCGCTGATGTTGATGTGTTAATTATATTTCTGGATAATTCTATTATCACTGCAGTTAGTTGATTTGGATAAGTCTTCTACGTGGTGGTCACCGTCATAGGAATTAATATAGGTATATTGTTCCGGTGTTTTCTTGCCTCTGGTTGCTAAGACACTCTGTGACGTGATGGAAAAAAATTAAAGGATAATAATCATCGGCTGGTCTCTGAGGTGATGGCCGAGTATGAACAGTGAGTTCTCTTTAGTGTAATAGCGAAAAAACTACTGTCATCTGTCAGGTAAATAAGTATATAAATTCTGCCACAGCAGGCTGATAATATTTATATGAAAAATATTCTGGTAATGTCCCGTTCCAGTTTGTATCTAATAAGTGTGGTGTGTTACAGATGACCTTACTTTGCTACCACATTTAGACCTCAATCAGACTTATTCTGGAATATTGTGATGACTACGTTGAATGTCTAGGGTTATGATAGTGATGAAGTGTATGTTCACAACAACCAACAGACAGATAAACACTTTAATTAAAATCCACAATACTTTACAACACTGTGACACTCACATACACAGAACACTCTAGGAGACTATCTTTAGTAAGTCAAGTGTTAACTTTTAAAATATGTATTAATTTCCTTCAATAATAGATATCCTGATTCAACTACAGAGTGAATCAGGAATCACAATCAAATGTAATCACAAGTTGTATATACACAATTTATACATAGGATCTTTGTCCTGACATATAATATTATTACAATACGTGTGTAAGTAGTGATGGAGTACTATGAGGTAATACTGGCTTTTAAAGCTAGGTTGTTGTTTGTCATCATGACTTCATGTGTTTGTACTGGTGGAAATAATATTTGAAAGGTTCACAGTTTCTTTTTATTTGAAAACAAATAACTGTCCCTCTTGATTTAATGTATAGTCAATTTTTGAGGGGGGGTACACAAGATTGAGCTGCTCTGGCCAACGAAATCTTATCTTCTGTGTGGGCGGCAGGAAAACTGTCTCCTCTGCTCGCTTGCTTCTCAGTTATCTTGAAAAACAACACTGGTCGATATCTTGAACAAGGAGTATGCTACCAGCCTCTGGATTCAGCAAAACTCAGACCAAGTGCTGCTCTACTACTTCAGTACCACGGTCCCTGAAATAAGAAGGTTGTACCTCCTACTTCAGAACTAATTTATAATCTATTTCCACACTGAAGCACATTACATTACAAACACAGAGTTCAGCGCTGTAGGCCAACTTCTAGCTTCTCATGTAACAATATACCAGTATTCCTCTCCCTAATGGTTACAACGCCTCTGCAATTCCAGCATTACTTCCTTCTATACAATAAGATAGGTGTCATAGTACTAATTCCATGCAGTTTTAAACAAGTTTTTTTCATGGTGGAGCAATATCTAGGCCTTCCTCATGTTTGCTACTGAACCACACACACATACAGACATTATTTATCAACTCACATTCAATTTTCATCTAAAAGATATCAAATATGTCTAGCTTACCACAATTCATGGACATATTAAACAAGTACGTTGACTGGCGATGAGTTATGGCACAATTCCGATCTGCCTCTGTCCCAGGCTTTTATTAGAAATATATGAGCTGGTTCTCAACGCACTTGCTTCTCAATAAGTTTATTTTCAAAAAGTGGCCCTGAACAGACGCTCCTAATTGACTATATCAAATGGTCTAGCCAATGAGACCATGTTTACAAAAGCCTTTGAAAAAATTTACCCTTCCTACCGTTTCCATTAACAACCAAAAATAGTATTTGCAGCCGACTAATCATGTTTCGCCTTACATATTATTCTAGCCAATCAAATCGGATCTAACGTGTTGGCCTCATTTCCCCTAAAGCAGTGTCCAAACATGAGCAAATATTATCTTGTGCTGTCAGACAACACCACTATAGTATTTTGGCTATAATTTGTTAATTATTAGACTATTGGCATAACACCTAACATATTCTTTGTCAGCAAGTCCTAAGGCACCCAAATATATAAGTTTAATGGGGCCAAGTGGCTTCGTTACAAATATGTATTAATCTAGGATAGTCGTGTAATTGTTTTTTTATTTATTGTCTTAGAACCGCCACCTGTTCTGCCTTTTCGACTGTTCTGTCAGTATAAAATCAGGATTTCAGACGTAAAACAGTATTGTGTCATGTTTCCTAATAAGAATTAACCATGTTTTTTAAAACCTTACCTCGTATTGGTAGTGTTTTTTTGTCCCTGTTTATTTGAGAAAAAAAAATCAAGCCTGCATGCCTTTCGCGTGGGGTGGCATTAATTTTTAAATCGCGAGACGACGTGGTAGCACTGCATGCGTTCCTCCGTACATCTCTCTCTCTCTCTCTCTAAGCCCGTCTGTCTTTTAGTTGTGTAGTGTATATAATGACATTAATGTAATATTAAATCTGGGTCATTAAGCAGTGTGCGTATCTCAAGGTTTTCTAAGAAACACAGTACCAGTTTTATTTTTGGAAACGCGTGTAGTTGATGCAGTAGGCTTTACTAGCAAACGTGAAAGCGTTACAATATGCAGACGAAGTAGAAAAAGGGGATCTCGGGTTCAGTCATTATGGCGTTCTACAACGCAGGTGTACGCTATTGTGACCGCACTGTTCTTTTACCATTCTTCTTTCCTTTTATTGAATTTACTTCGTTAGGCTTTACATTTACTTTCGAATTTATATATGTGGATTAGAATGTTTCACGACACATTCTCCCCACTTAAAACAGACATCACATGTCAGTCTATAATTCTATATACACATAGAGAAATTTAATATTATTCCTGGTGCTTACGGTGATTCTCATCACACGGATGGCGTCTTAGAAAATCCGCACCCAGGTTAGTTTTTCCAGAAATGAATTCTATGCTGAAATGGAATGGCTGCAAAAGTAAGGACCATCTGAGTAACCTCGAATTTTCATGCCTAGCCTGAGCTAGAAACGACAAGGGTTTGTGATCCGTTTGCAACTTGAATGCCTTCCCATACAGATAAATATTGAATTTCTTGATCGCCCATATTACTGCAAGACATTCTTTTTCGCTAGTTGAATACTTTTTTTCAGCTTTATTCAACTTTCTGCTAGCATATGCTACTGGGGTTAATTCCCCATCCAGTGCATCTGACTTCTGTAACAGGGTCGCGCCCAAACCGATATTACTTGCATCCGTTCTCACAATTAATTCTTGACTTAAGTCAGGTAATTTCAAAATATGTTTGCTTGTGAGCTTTTCCTTCAATTCCTGGTATGCCAATTCACACTGTGCTGTCCATGTAATTCGATCTGGATTTCCTTTGCGTGTCAAATCAGTTAACGGTGCACATATGGAATTAAAGTTTTTGATATACTTTTGGTAGAAACCACATAATGAGACAAAGGATCTCACGTCTTTCTTGGTTTGTGGCCTCGGGGCTTTCTTTAGTTTCTCTAAGTTCTTGGTGTCAGGGGTCATGTTTCGCTGATGGACTGTGTGTCCCAAGAATTCTAATTATTTACATCCAACGCAACATTTGGTTGGTCGGGCTGTTAAATTCGCTTCTCTAAGTCGATTAAACAGCATGTTCAGAGAGTCAATGTGTTCCTCAAATGTTTCTGTTGCTATAAGGATATCATCCATGAAGTTTGTGATGCATGGATTATTCAGAGGATCCAACAATTTCCTCATCATTCTAGAGAAGACACTAGGCGCATTCTTCAATCCAAATGGCAATCTGTTAAACTCATAGTGTCCCTCTGAGGTACTAAAAGCTAGGTACGGTCTAACCTCAGGCTTTACTGGAATCTGATAGTATCCTTTGCTCAGATCCACTTTTGAGAAATATTTAGCTTTATTTAGCCTGGCAAACAACTGATTTGTATCCGGCAATGGATCCACCTGACTTTCTGTGATAGCATTCAGTCTCCTGTAATCTATACAGAGTCTATGTTCTCCAGAGGGTTTCCTTAAGAGCACCACACTGGAACTATACGAAGATTCACTGTGTGAAATTATTCCTTCCTTCAACAAATAGTCTATCTCTTCCTTCAAGGCTTTCTCCTTAGCAAAAGGAATCGAATAGGCTTTCATACAGACAGGTGTGGGGTCTATCAGTTTCATATCATATTCCAATAAGTTTGTATGCCCCGGTCGGTCCGTTAACACCTCTGTATGATCATCTAGAACCTGTTGCACTCTCTCCTTCTGATTTTTCGTTAAATGTGTACTGATTTTCACCTGTGCCGCTGTCTCACAGGGGTGTAATGGATATTCAAATGATGAAAGTGGTTCCTTTTTCATCTCCATTGCAATGGACAAGGTCAACAAGTGTGTCTCTTTCTGATTTTCTCTTTCCAAATAATTCTTCAGGAGATTCACATGATAGATTTTTTCTTTCCCCTTCTTATCTATCTTATAATGTGTTCTAGATACCTTCTCTAGAACTGTATATGGACCTTGCCATCCAATTTGTAACTTATTCTGACTACCGGGTAGAAGAAGCAGTACCTTCTCTCCCACTGCCAAATCTCTGTCTTTAGCTTTCTTGTTGTAATAGGCAGCATGTTTTTTCCTGGCTTGTCTCAAATTTTCATTGGCAAGTTTCCAGCCAGTTTTTAAACGAGTGGTCAGCTCATTCACATATTGGTATGAGGATGTAATATTTTCCTCTGCCTTTTCATCAGTCCACGTTCTTAACAGAGCGTCGAGTGGACCTTTTATTGGCCTTCCAAATAATAATGTTGCCGGGGCCATACCGGTTGAACTATGGGGTACCTCCCGATAAGCAAAGAGGGCGGCGTGAAGGTACTGGTCCCATGTATCTGGTTTTTCATGTGCCAACTTTCTCAGGATCGACATCAACGTACCATTAAATCTTTCCACTTGGCCGTTCCCTTGGGGATGGTACAGACTACAATGGAAGGGTTTGGTCTGAAAGATCCTGAAAACTTCTTCTGTTAGTTTCCCCTTGAACTGAGAGCCATTATCAGTCAAGATTTGGTTAGGAAAGCCTAACCTTGTGAAAATTGTGAGTAATGCCTCTGCCACATGTTTAGAGTCAATGGATGACAGGGCTACCGCCTCTCCCCACATAGAACAGGTGTCCACCAGAGTCAGAATGTAGCTGTTCCTCCTCTTGGTTCGAGTGAGAGGTCCCACAATGTCCACGGCAACTCTCTCAAAGGGTGTTCCCACTATGGGCATTTCCCCTAGAGTTGCTGGTGCAGTCCAATGCTTAGGTGCTACTCGTTGGCACTCTGGACAGGATTTTACATATCGTTTGATATCTTCAGTTATCCCTGGCCAGAAATAGTGACAAGCTATACGCTGTCCTGTTGCGCTGATCCCCATATGACCACTGAAGGGAATCGCATGCCCTAGCTCCAACACTTTAGTCCTATATGAAGTGGGAAGGACCAGCTGTCCGTGACCATTGGATTCAGATCCAGCCTTCCTATAAATCAACTTGTTCTTCATATAAAATTCTCCCTTGCCTGGAGGTGTATGACATTTGGGCAACTTCTTGAAACACGGCTTGAGTGTTTTGTCCTCCGCCTGTGCCTTCCTCATCTCATCTGGATGAGTATTTATTGGATTTTCCTCCTCCTTTTTAGACTGTGATCTGGTCTGCACCGTTGCCAATATCACAGGTCTCTTGGGATTGCCCAGGAAGTCATATCTACACCCCAATATCAGAGGGTAGATTGGTTCATTTATCACTGCTGCTTTGATTATTCCCTCCACATATTGCGTTTTTACATGTATCTTAGCGATAGGGAGTGTCATGGTCGCTACTTCCTTGGTTGCAGCTTGAATCTCCACTGTTTCTGTGGTGTATTGATCTGCTTGCACCAAGTGAGAACTCACAACTGAATCATAATCTAAACCTGTATCATATAAGCACCTTATGGTGACACCATTACAGATTACATCTTCACACATTGGGGGGTGGTACGGTTCCTGTAGTTCCTCAGGTTTGACCTTTGTTCCCTTCTTCCCAGATTTCATAGCAGCAAAATTAGGAGTTTTATTCCTACAATTTTCAGTGGTATGATTGTTCATCTTACACTTTTTACACCACTTCCTTCCTTGGTTGAAAGATTTTCTTTCATCAAATTTCCTTTCATCGAATTGTGGGGTTTTATTTTTATTGTCATACCGTGGCCTATCAAACTGGTGCTTACCTTTGTTCTGATCTCTATGATCAAATTTATTAAAGTTCTGTGGTGCCTTAAAATTATGTACCTGTTTCTTTTTATTACCTGTTACCTCTGCCTGAGCTGCCTGATACCTTTCAGCAACATTTAGTAACTCACCCAGCCTCTCTGCACCTTGTTCCATGAGAAACTTTCTCAGGTCTGGAGCCATGGACTCTCTTAATTGTTCTATAAGGATCATTTCCTTAAGATCTTGGGTTTTCCCCAGAGCCGTCCATTTCTCCAAGTAGGTCTCTAACCGTGCAGAGAACTGGTGATATGTCTCATCTGACAGTAGTTTAGCATTCCTAAATTTTTTTTCTATAAAATTCTCGATTCTTTTCATATCTTAACAAAAGAGCTTGCTTTAGCATGTCATAATTTTCTTGATCATCTCTGCTCATTTTGGCAATAACTTCATAAGCTGTACCACGAAGCCCTTGTGATAACTTTAAGCTCCACCTTTCTCTCTCTAACCCATACGTGGTAGCTAACAGTTCATATCTATTTAGATAGCTCTCGATATCATCTTCTTTCTCAACAAAATGATCTAAATGAAAGTTCATAGCTGAGGTTGAGGCTACCTGACTAGCAGAGGCATCAGAGGTAAAGGGACTGGCACCATTTTCAGGAGCATGGCCTTGAAATTCCAACTCCCTAAGTCGTAACTCATGCTCCCTTTGTAATCTCTTCTCCTCCTTTTCTGCTTCCCTTTCTGCAGTCAATCTTCTTTCCTCTCTTTCGGTAGCTTGCCTTCTTTCCTCTGCTTCCCTTTCTGCAGCCTGTCTCTTTTCTTCTCTTTCTGCCTCCAATTGGAACTTCTTAGCCTCAGCCTCCAATTGTAACTTCTTAGCCTCAGCCTCCAATTGTAACTTCTTAGCCTCAGCCTCCAATTGTAACTTCTTAGCCTCAGCCTCTAATGCCCTAGCCTCTTTGTCAGCCTCAATCTGCAACCTCTTAATTTCTTTTTCAGCCTCTAACTTTCTTTCAGCCTCTTTTTCTAATCTTTTTTCTTCGCGTTCAATAAATTTGTCACATTCAGTAGTGACATAAGCAATCATAACTTGCCCGTCCATTCCTAACTCTTTAGCAGCCTGCATAGCAGCAGATCGAAATTTTGCCAGGTCGGCAATTTTCTAACAGGCAAATGTATACAATATCTAACTAAACAATTCAATCTATAACTAATTATCTAAGGACAACCACAAGCACTGAGAGCTCAACCTTATTTATTTTCCACCCAAGGATACCTTTTAATTTTTTATTATTCCCTGAAGTGAATTACCCCCAATATATATAATAGGAGAAGATTCAAAATCCCGGACAGGACCCCAATATATGTGGTAAAGTGGGATATTATAAATATTTATAGGGGACTTAGTGTACTGACTGAGATCAGCTGTGAAGGTATCTGTATCTAATAAGTGTGGTGTGTTACAGATGACCTTACTTTGCTACCACATTTAGACCTCAATCAGACTTATTCTGGAATATTGTGATGACTACGTTGAATGTCTAGGGTTATGATAGTGATGAAGTGTATGTTCACAACAACCAACAGACAGATAAACACTTTAATTAAAATCCACAATACTTTACAACACTGTGACACTCACATACATAGAACACTCTAGGAGACTATCTTTAGTAAGTCAAGTGTTAACTTTTAAAATATGTATTAATTTCCTTCAATAATAGATATCCTGATTCAACTACAGAGTGAATCAGGAATCACAATCAAATGTAATCACAAGTTGTATATACACAATTTATACATAGGATCTTTGTCCTGACATATAATATTATTACAATACGTGTGTAAGTAGTGATGGAGTACTATGAGGTAATACTGGCTTTTAAAGCTAGGTTGTTGTTTGTCATCATGACTTCATGTGTTTGTACTGGTGGAAATAATATTTGAAAGGTTCACAGTTTCTTTTTATTTGAAAACAAATAACTGTCCCTCTTGATTTAATGTATAGTCAATTTTTGAGGGGGTACACAAGATTGAGCTGCTCTGGCCAACGAAATCTTATCTTCTGTGTGGGCGGCAGGAAAACTGTCTCCTCTGCTCGCTTGCTTCTCAGTTATCTTGAAAAACAACACTGGTCGATATCTTGAACAAGGAGTATGCTACCAGCCTCTGGATTCAGCAAAACTCAGACCAAGTGCTGCTCTACTACTTCAGTACCACGGTCCCTGAAATAAGAAGGTTGTACCTCCTACTTCAGAACTAATTTATAATCTATTTCCACACTGAAGCACATTACATTACAAACACAGAGTTCAGCGCTGTAGGCCAACTTCTAGCTTCTCATGTAACAATATACCAGTATTCCTCTCCCTAATGGTTACAACGCCTCTGCAATTCCAGCATTACTTCCTTCTATACAATAAGATAGGTGTCATAGTACTATTTGGCAATTCCATGCAGTTATACTCCTCTCCGACAAGTTTTTTTCATGGTGGAGCAATATCTAGGCCTTCCTCATGTTTGCTACTGAACCACACACACATACAGACATTATTTATCAATTCACATTCAATTTTCATCTAAAAGATATCAAATATGTCTAGCTTACCACAATTCATGGAAATATTAAACAAGTACGTTGACTGGCGATGAGTTATGGCACGATTCCGATCTGCCCCTGTCCCAGGCTTTTATTAGAAATATATGAGCTGGTTCTCAACGCACTTGCTTCTCAATAAGTTTATTTTCAAAAAGTGGCCCTGAACAGACGCTTCTAATTGACTATATCAAATGGTCTAGCCAATGAGACCATGTTTACAAGAGCCTTTGAAAAAATTTACCCTTCCTACCGTTTCCATTAACAACCCAAAAATAGTATTTGCAGCCGACTAATCATGTTTCGCCTTACATATTATTCTAGCCAATCAAATCGTATCTAACGTGGTGGCCTCATTTCCCCTAAAGCAGTGTCCAAACATGAGCAAATATGATCTTGTGCTGTCAGACAACACTACTATAGTATTTTGTCTATAATTTGTTAATTACTAGACTATTGGCATAACACCTAACATATTCTTTGTCAGCAAGTCCTAAGGCACCCAAATATATAAGTTTAATGGAGCCAAGTGGCTTCGTTACAAATATGTATTAATCTAGGATAGTCGTGTAATTGTTTTTTTATTTATTGTCTTAGAACCGCCACCTGTTCTGCCTTTTCGACTGTTCTGTCAGTATAAAGTCAGGATTTCAGACATAAAACAGTATTGTGTCATGTTTCCTAATAAGCATTAACCATGTTTTTTAAAACCTTACCTCGTATTGGTAGTGTTTTTTGTCACTGTTTATTTGAAAAAAAAAAAATAAAGCCTGCATGCCTTTCGCGTGGGGTGGCATCGCGAGACGACGTGGTAGCATTGCATGCGTTCCTCCGTACATCTCTCTCTCTCTATCCTAAGCCCGTCTGTCTTTTAGTTGTGTAGTGTATATAATGACATTAATGTAATATTAAATCTGGGTCATTAAGCAGTGTGCGTATCTCAAGGTTTTCTAAGAAACACAGTACCAGTTTTATTTTTGGAAACGCGTGTAGTTGATGAAGTAGGCTTTACTAGCAAACGTGAAAGCGTTACAATTATGCAGACGAAGCATAAAAAGAGGTTTTCTTGTTTAGCTAGTATGACGTTCTATAATACTGGCGTACGCTATTGTGACCGCACTGTTCTTTTACCATTCTTCTTTCCTTTATTGAATTACTTCGTTAGGCTTTACATTTAATTTCTAATTTATATATGTGGATTAGAATTTCTCACGACAGACCGCTAGATCGCAGGGTTATGATCAGTCTAGGTTTAAGGAAGAAAGTCAAATATTTAACCATAATCAATATCATATCCTAACACGCGTTAAGGTAAAATCTCTTTAACCACTCCGTTATTAAATTAGATTATAACGCACAAGTGTCTAGCTTATCTTATCGCTTTTAACACGAGATATAAACTCTAGTCATTTATAAAATTACACATAATGAATAGGAGTAAATTGTATTCCATCAATTATCAATCGCCTAGCGTCTGTTTATTAAGTAAAGCATCTCTTACTGGGGAATAGCGAGTAATTAAATTTACGTTATAGCTGGAAAAATTAGCTTTATGTTATTTAATACGCTATTCAATTAACACAGAAAATCCCAGTGAAATGTAATGAAAAACTTATCACACCAGATCACGAAAAATGCTAATAAAATACCGTAAAAATAAAATACCGTAACATACAAAAATGAAACTATCTACACGTATCTAAGTAATTCACTATGTAAAATGGCTCTGAGATAGCGAGCTAGATATTTTTCAAAAATTTCTGAAGCGACTGATAACTGAGTTTTGAGTAGATGGGCATATATACTGAAATAGCGCAATCTCGCTGGAGGATGACGAAATTCACGCCTTTGCCGATCAGCGAGGTTTTAGCGGGGATTTCTTACCTGATAGAGGATTTCTCCGTTCGCTTTGTTACCCAGTGAATCGACATCAAAAGCTTCTAATCTCACGATCGTTGCTCTCTCTTAGGGAACTTCAAAAGCCATTGCCTCGCCCGTGTTTCAGGGACCGTGCGCTGTCATGATGTCGTAATTTTGACAGCTCTTCATTCATCGAGCTTCAGGCAAACGTACTTGGCCTGTCCCCTTTTGAAGGAATGACAGTTATAGATCTGAATCGCCGCTCCTCAGCGCGTGAACCAAGACAAAGAGGCGTGGCTAAACTATGCGTTAGACAGATAGCGAGAAAGGCATGGCTAATGCGTAACAAACGTGCATGCTAATTAGGGAAGCAAGGTGGAACGAGTTGGTTGAATGAAATGAGGGGCGCTGGTGGGAATCAAGCGAACTGATCAATGTAGTCCATTCTCATAACCTGTCACAACCGGCGAGAATCCCAATGTGTGTATATAGGAATCACACATTCTATAAATATTTTTGTGGTGAGTAGGTTTCAAACTTTTTAATTTCCGGCCTGCTCTTTACGATTTCCAAGTGCCGAGGGATTTTTAACGAGCGCAACTTGCATACGGGACCTCCTATTTTGTCCCCTTTATCCGAGAAGGCTAGGCATCTGATCTCACTACACAGGAGACCGGGGGGGGGGGGTGTTTGAAATATGACATCATTATGACCACTGGTTCTGAAAAAAAATGTCTAAAAATTATATTCCTTCAACTGGGAATCGAACCCAGTACCTCTAGAACTCGAGGCGGACGCCATACCGCCTAACCCCCACCCCCCACTCCCCCCCCACCCCCCCCCCCCCCCCCCCAATCTCTCCCCCCCCCCCCCATCCCCCCCCCCCCCCCCCCCCCCCCTCCCCAAAAAAAAGACTAATAGGAAAACAGAAAAGAAGCTGCAATGAATCTAATACAAGAATGTTGTTTACAGTTAAGCCTGAGAAGAGTTTATTGTAGTATGTTCTCGTATTAATCTTTCTGTTGTATTTTGTCTTTAATGTATCTAGTACTTTCATGGATTTTTTCATGTAATCACAAGGATTTTTTTTTCTCGTAAACTGTAAAATAAGAGTCAGTAAAATCTTAATGGCAGTTTTTAACATGAAAGAAGACATTAATGAGTTTTGATTTGGAAACACTTGTCGTGAGAAATTCTAATCCACATATATAAATTATCAGGTAAATGTAAAGCCTAACACATAAATTCAATAAAAGGAAAGAAGAATGGTAAAGAACAGTGCTGTCACAATGACTGTACTCGAAATCCCCCTTGTTTTCTACTTCGTCTGCAAATTGTAACGTTTCACGTTGATAGTAAAAGCCTACTGCATCAATACACGCTTTCTACGATAAAACGTGTACTGCATTTCTAAGAAAAACCTTGAGATACGCAAGCTGATTAATGACCTAAATTAATACTAGCATTAATTACACTACGTTACCATAAACGAACGGACAGATGGACTTAGGATAGAAAGAAAGGGAGGGCTGAAAGCCGGAACGCATGCAACACTAACACGCGTCTCGCTATACAATTACTGCCATCACGCGTGTAAGGCCACAAGCACTAACTTTTTTCAAATCGACAGTGATAAAAAACACTACCCATACGAGAGTTAGGTTTAAAAACCTGAAAAATGCTTATTAGGAAATATGACATTATACTGGTTTACGTTTGAAAGCATGACAGTACACCAGACACCATAAAGTTTGGAAGTGAGGAGGTGGCAACAGCACGACTATCCTAGAAGAAAATGCATATTTTGAACGCAGCCCCTTAGCCCCATAAAATTTATATAGTTGGGTTCCTTAGGACTTGCTGACAAAGAATATGTTAAGTGTTACGCAAATAGTCTAGGAATTAACAAATTCTAGCCAAAAGAAATAGTGAGGGTGTCAGACAACACCAAAATCAGAATCGCTCAGTGGCAGATTTTGAAACCACCATTGTACGGGAAATAGGTCCCCATGTTAAATCCTATTTGATTGGAGCGCAGTAAATGTAAGGCGAAACACGATTAGTCGGACTACCAATACTAATTTTTGTTGTTGTTAGGGGAAACAGTAGTAGAGGTACTTTTTTGAAAAGCTGTGTAAACATGGCACGATTGGTTAGACCCGCCAATATAGTCAATTAGAAGCGTCAGTTCAGCACCACATTTTCAAATAAACTTTCTAAAGCAACAGTGCGTTGAGATTCAGCTTATATTTTTCTAAATAAAAGCCTGAGACAGCGGCAGGTCGGATTTTGTGCCATATTCATTGCCAGTCAACGTAATTGTGTATTATTTCCATGAATTGTGGTAAGCTTGAAATATTTGATATCTTTTTAATGAAAATTGAATGTAAATTGATAATTTATGTCTGTATATGTGTGTAGTTCAGTAGCAAACATGAGGCAAAACCTAGATATTGCTCCAACCTGATCAGAACGTGTCTGAGAAAAGTAAAATTGCATGGAATTGCCTAACAGTACACTGACACCTATCTTATTGACTAGAAGGAACTAATGCTGGAATTGCAGAGGCGTAGTAACCATTAGGGAGGAGTATACTGGTGTAAATTGTTTCAGATGAAGATAGCAGTTGGCCTACCACTCTGAACTCAGTGTTTGTTATGTATTGTGTTCAGTCTGGAAATAGATTATAAATTAGTTCTGAAATAGGAGGTACAACCTTCTTGTTTCAGGGACCGTGGTCCTAAAGTTATTGAGCAGCACCTGGTCTGAGCTTTGCTGAATCTAGAGGCTGACAGCATACTCTTGGGACCAGAGGAGCTCAACATTATGTGTCCCCCTCTAAAATTGACATTATAATAAAACAGAGGGAAAATACATTGTGTAAATTGATAGGAACTGTGAACTTTTCCCCATACTATTTCCAAGATAAACAAACACTTGAAGTCATGATGACAAATAACCACATAGCTTGAAAACCAACACCCGTATTACCTCATAGTACTACTACAGAACTGACACACATAGGATAATATTAATAAAATATGTCACTACAAGGTTCATATTTATAAATTATGTACATATAAATTGTGATTACATTTGATTGTGATTCCTGGTTCACTTGGTAGTTGAATCAGGATATATATTAGTGAAAGTAATTAATACATATATATATTTGAAACTTTACCATAGACTCATTTAAGATAGTCTTATAGAGTGTTAAATGTGTGTGAGTGTCACAGTGTTGTAAAGTGTTGTGGAATAAATTAAATTGTTTATCTGTCTGTTGTTGTTGTGACTTACACTTCATCATACACATACCCTAGACATTCAACGTAGTCATCACAATATTCCAGAATAATTCTGACTGAGGTATAAATGTGGTAGCAAGTAAGGTTATCTGTAAAACACTACACCTATTAGATACAGATACCTTCACAGCTGATCTCAGTCAGTACACTAAGTCCCCTATAAATATTTATATCATCCCATTTTACCACAACACTTGGTCAATAATAGAATAGTGGCAGAAACAAGACACAAAGAAGATAAACAAAAATGCAAATTGCACTACCTACGTGGTTGTTTTTTGTTTTGTTTTTATGTACGACTGCTCGCGTCACTAAATACAAATGGAAATATGGAACACTCAAAACTTAAAATGGACAAAACTGAATTTACATTTAGCAACAAAACCACACGACAAGCAAACTTCTCTCAATCGAGGAATAACAAGGATAAAAAGAAAGATGCTGAAGAAAATTATTACACCGAGAAAGCGTTTGTGACATTATGCTAATCAGAGATCCCCTAAAAGATTAATATGAGTGAATAGAAACAAAGAAAGGGTATTGACAAACGAAAACTCGAAGAGCGAGCAGAATACTTAATAAATGATACATAGAAAGATACAAGATGAAGAAATAGAAGAAGGTGGAATCAAAGAAGATTAATATAAAGAAAAACTAGAAAATAGTAACAGGAATAGGACGAAGAAATAATAGTCGAGGAATCAGAAACTGAATAAAAATACTAAACTTGGAGAGGGGAAACACGAATATGATATGTTCGTTTTATTTTTTATACATTTACATTAGTTTTCACTGTCTTTTCTTTGCTTTTTTTGGTTAATTTCTCCCCGACGAAGACTGTGGTCATAGTAAGACGTTGACTACCTATTTTAGTGTAAGTCACCTGACTGATAGTGTACACATCTACAGTGCTGACCTCTCTATCTAAATATGATTTACTGCTGCCAACGCACTGTTTTCTAGCAACCTGTCAGACGCTTAATGTGTTACTACTTTCCTGTAATACGAACACGTACACCCGTCAAAACATGTAAAGAATTAAAGCAAACACCATAATCTTTCAGCATCTGTAGCACATTGAGAAGACATAGAAGTTGGAATAGGTAAATAGAGTGCAATTTGGCTAATTACACCACACCTCTTTAACCACAACATTTTGTTTAAATGTACGATAATCATTAAGATTATCTGATAGTCTGTGTCCTGAATATATACTTCCCCTTAAGGCCCAAGAGCTTTTATAAATGAACGCTAAATTTTATACTTAACTCATATTTCTCAGACTGAATACGCATTTTAGAATGTAACTTTCTAAAAAAATTTGAAGGTCGTTCATTTGCTTATGAAATAACCCATATTTGACCAAGTGGGAATTAATACTTGTTTTATTATAAAACTATTACAGAGTTATGTATGCTGGGTCATATATGGGCCGCTGGGCCTTAAGGGTAAAATGGACTGGCTTCCTTTCTTGGATAAGCGCTACATAAATATGGCCATGAAAAATTACTTCTTCTGGTAGGTATACACCTACATGATCAATTGACTGTCCCTGTGCTTTTATTGTCATGGCAACAGATGCTAAAATAACAGGAAACTGTATCATTTGGCTCTAAACTATACCGTGGAATAAAAACGTGTCCACCTTAATTACTGCCTGTGATAATGTTTTATAGTTGTTTTTAAACATCTCTTTGTCTTTAGTTTAAACAGAATGGTAACGCTTTAAAAAAATGAAAAGGTATGGGGTCTATTTTAATTTAAAACTGAATTATTCATATTTTCCGTCAGTTCTTGGCGTGTTACTTACCAAGGGATCTGTGAAATCCGAATTAAGTAGATTATTGACCTCCAGACGGGATGCCTACAATTGGTACTCAAGATAACGTTCACTAAAAGCACAGTGCAATGCGCGCCTTTTCCGTAAAATCCCGAAAAGCTACTGTGAATATTTCTAACACGCTGAACAAGGCACATAGAAAAGCGTTTTATTTTAACTGATGTTTAAATTTAGCTTAATGGAGTAATGCACGCCTTTTCTGTACATTGCCGAAAAGCTGATATAACTAAATCCTTCTAGTCTGCTCCTTTTCTTGTGGCGTCTGGAATAAACTGCCATCACTATACCGAAGGTCGGCTGCAATGAATCTCCAACGTCTTCTGTCTCTTTTCTTGGTGGTGCATTCTTATAGACTTTCTGTCCATTTGTCGACTTTGTCCGCTTTGTCCCAGTTGTCATTTCTTTCGGAAACGTGTTTTCTTAGACGTGACCCGTGTGCAGTGTGCATCAATAATATTGTTTTTAAAATTGTTCCTTTGTTTATTTTATTCTTTGTACAGGTAGAACGCACTCTGTTGTGATGGTTTACTTGTTATCAGAAGTCAAATCTTCAAGAGAGTTATTGCACTTTTGTTTTTGTCATGTGCACTAGTTGTGTATGTGTCTTCTTCATAGATTCGATGATGAGATGTAATGTAAAATAACAAAACAGCAAACGTCTCTCTTGTTGATTTTAATAACATTTAAATTGCATTTCTTTATATTTGAGGTTATTCTTCTCATTCCTTAGGGTATATTATCGAGCTTAACTTGGGATATCTTGTTTGATAGAAGTTCTACCTATAATGTTTACTTCCTATTTGTCATCAACATTAACATCAAGAAACGGAGAATAAAAACAAGACAAGTTTATCTTTTATTCAATAACAAGGTTAACATCAAAGCAGAATAACACGAAGAAAATATATCCTTTTACCAGTCAGTAATATTAACATCACGAAAGACACACACACAAATACATATAATTGTGATTGTAGGGAGTATAACGCACGGAAAGAGTTAATAAAAACAAACACAATTAATCTAATAACTATCTAAGACATTAATAGCAAAAATGTTGAGTAAGAACAAAGAAGAACTATACCACACATGAAATCCCCATGTATAATCAATATCTTTAAATTAACATTGCAGAAGCCTAGTCATGTTTTAACGATCGTAAGCTAACATGGGGGAAAAAAAGAAAGTGTACATAAAAGGAATAAGGACAAGAAGGCGGACGCTCACGAAGGAGATGGGTAGACAGGTTTATGTGTGGTAGAGCTAAAAAATAGAGAAGTGGGGATGTGGTTGTATGTTGTAGAAGAATGGAGAAGAACTGTGCATACAGCAAAATATTTTATGTACTTAATACGCTGAAGAAGTTTGTGAAGTTAGTTCACACATGCGGTTTCATATGAATTATTTTTATATCAGTGTGGAAGCACGATGCACGAGAACCGATGGAGTTTGGACACATGGTTGGATGAAAGCCCAGAATCTACTTTACAAGTAGCTACAAAAGGTGCAATGTGAAAAACAGAATGGATTGTGCAAACGAAAAAACATTATTTAAAAAGTTCAACATGGCAACACTACATTAAAATGGAACAAAGTAAAGAAATCGTCCAGCAACTCGTCGTAAACAATAGAAGTAGAAAAGAATTTACAAAATATAGACCTACGTGTCAAAAATAAATAAAAATGAGACAGTAAGACTAAATGTTTAAAAATAATGTACGTTTAACAAAGAATACAGGGAATGTGGGCTGTCTTTCGTGCAATCGCAAAATGAAGGCATAATGGCCCCTATGTTATACCTTATGCCCTAGTAGATTGTTCATACATGCTATGCATACCTTGTAAGGGGATTTCGTTGCTCAAAACGTGCATGATAAGAGGTACATGAGTTAATAACACAAATGTCATATGCCAAGTCTGGATCTTGAATAGAAATAAACAAAAGTAATGTAACTACTTTAGTTATACAAAAAGTAATTTGGTGCGACAAAGGCAGACAGTATCAGGACGATGTAAAAAAAAAAAAAAAAAATTAGAAACAGTATTGACACACACTACAACGTTCAGGAAGTTGTGAGGATATTTCATCGCCTACTCCCCTCGACATATACAAACAGAGAAAGGAGTATGAGAAGTGAAAAAAACATTACTTCATTGTAAATATTCTACGTATTACGTTATTTTTCTACGGTTTAAGGTAACTCCCCACTAACCTCAAAATGCATTGATGTATTCTCTGGACTTCCAACAATCCATGCTGACCTTTCACCTAACACAGGTCACTGCACTTGAGGTGGGACGAGGTCCACAGATATCAATTAATCAAAATAAGGTTTTTCTGAAAAAAGCTCATTTTATTCACATGAAAAGGGGAAAATAATACTGAAAATTGTATAGAGTGTACAGTCTCACTTTTTTTCCTTTGTTGATTTTAAATAAAGAGAAACATCTTAAACAAAGATACATTCATCACATGATTATTATTGGAATGTTCTAGGCATAGAAAACTGACAATGTTCTTCTTCGGCTTCTTCCTCTAATTTTACCACTGTTTGTTTTTCCTCTTCCGGATCGTTGAGGTGTCATGCCGATTGGCATTGGCACTCACCTCTCTCCACAACTTCGGGTTTCTAGTGCTGTTTTCCAGTTCTGTTTGTGGCTTCTTGCATGTCCTTTTTGCGTCCAATGTAATCTGTCGTTACTGTCCCGAATCTCTTCTTCTGTTAACTTTCTGTTGTCACAACATTTTTAAATTCCCCGTTCTCACTAAATATTCAAAACAGAATTTGCTCTTTGTAATGTACAAAATCAGACCTTTAAATTTTCTATTTTGCTAGTCGCCTTGCTGAGAATATATTAATTTCGCTTAGTTATTTCAGTTGTCCAAAGGTCTTAACATTCTTCTACAAAGCGCATCTGTTATTTACGCCTAGACCTTTTTTTTTAAACATTCTTCCATTATCATATTAAGCATACCTTTTAGTCCTAATATTGCAGGTTGTCAGTATTATGTACACTGACTGATATCTCGGCATACGTTCTACGGAGTTTTTTTCCTTTGTTTAACTTTACAGGAAAAAACAACAGATCAGTTGATATTTCACATCCTTGCTTATTTCGATATTTTACATGCTGCATATTTTGCTTATCGGTTCTTATAACAGCTAGCTGTTTGTAATATTTGGTCATTATATTTCTAAGGTGTTTGCGTCAATAGAAACGTTTTCTCGCAAATTGGTAATTCAACATTCAGAGCATCACGTTATTAAGCACACTAATATCAATAAAGAAAACATATCGAACATTCTTTACATCTAGGACTCAAGATGCAAAGACGTTCACGCTGCTCTTGCTTGAATTCCAGGGTTAGATTTCTAACCAAGACCCAAAACACCTTCACGTGGTGGTTCATCATGGAAATAGGCAACCTTCGAGTTGTCTGGTCAACGCTTCAGTGATCATCAAGCCACACCAGAGTGGTCCAGCATCACTATTCCCGCTGTGCTGAAACATATTAAAAACCCTGTATTGCATACTAAGCTTGTGGGAGTCAGTTGAACTACAGACTTAACTACGGCTTTTACCTGGTTGTATCCATGCCGGAGAATCTCACAAAGAATAGATGGCAGGCAAGAGGTGGCTCTGCAGAACGGGACGACTCCTTGGGAGAGTACAAAATAACAGCTCGATATTTTAGCCATGCATATTTAGAGAGCCTCTATGGATGACGGATAATGCACAGTACGCCACATTATTCCCCCTCCCAGATTAAACCATCATTTCCCCTCCCAGCTTAAAACCAGATTTGAGGATCATTTAAATGTATGCCAAACGAGCATAGAATACACAGGAAATAAACTGCAGCTCATGACTCCAGCTTAACATGTTTGGGAAAGTCACAAGCAAACATAGATCTACACAATACAAAATAGATAATGCCAAGTATTTGTCTACTTTGGTACATGCTGTACACGAGCGACAAGCTCAGCAGCTCTAGTTAAATAACAAAAACATTCACACTCCGTCTTGTCATGTTCCTATAATTCTTCAAGAATTATTTGTGAGCTACTGGGCCGTAAGTATTAAGGTAGTAAACTATAATGACAATACCGTTTTTTTGAAAAAAATAAAATTTTGCCTCGTGTTGGCCCCATTCTACCTAAACATAGGGTTTGCCGGTTATATTAGAGAGCATATCCAAATATACAAGACCTTGCGTCTAGTTATTTGTATTGACCACAAATCAAGACCTGGCCCATTCATTTTACGAAGGTCTGAGCACAGTAAAATAAAGGGGAAAAAAGAGAATATCTTTTTTCATGCTTCGGCTTGTTTATTTGAATGTTAAATGAGACATCTATTGAAGACATTTGACGTTTTGTACGTGTCTCGTATCAGACTCACACGTGTCTCGTTCCAGACTCTTCTCTTTTCACCTCAAAGCATCTTAATAGAGGCACTGATAATTAACTTCGATATTAAATCATGCCAGATCTAAAGTTGTCTCCTCTTTATAAGAGTCAGTAAAGGAAATGCACTAAGCGTCACGCAGCAGGATGCCGTCTCCCCTTGCTGTTAGCAATGATTGGCTTGGCTCTATCCCAGTCATAGGTAATAGGAAACAGTAGTCTTTGCTCAGCCAATGTTGTGTCAAAATTACTGTGCTGTTTATATAGGTTGTTTCAACCACATCATAAACAAATAAAAAAACCGAAACGTTGTACCAACCGGCGCTTCTTATTTATATGACGCAATCACTTGATCCTATGACGTAGATCTAGCCTCCTTGTCTGTTTTTTTTTTTTTTTGCATCATCTCTGTTACAAGCATATAATTAACGGTGGTGTAAGTGAAAATAAATAGTGTGTGTCTTACTATGGCAACGGACAAAGACATGGACAACGTTACGACAAGAATGCCTTCGTAAGGGACAAACAAACAAAAACAGAAGAGGAAAGACAGAGAGTGAAAGAGTCTATCTAAGTACATTAAAAATGAATTTTAAAAATAATTATACCAGACGTAAAGCATATAATATGGTGGATAAATTGTTTTTTTTTTTTTTTTTTTTAAGAAGAATTCGCTTTGTCACTAATTCGTGAGAGACTAACGCTTTAAGCACTCTGCCAGTTGAACTGTCATTTTGTCTATAACGGTATTTTAATCAGAAATCATTTCTATTATTGTAATTTCAGAACTGTACATCACTGTTTTATTTAGAACTACTACAGCAAGTTGCAAACAACCACATTACTGTGATATTATGGCCTTATTTTGTTGTTGTCCATGATTGCTTCTTAAAGAACATGCAGTTACAACAGCAACTAGTGACCTTGCAGGAATCGTGCATCAAAGTAGTCACGTGGTCTTTCATCGCTAGTTTCTGTAGCAATTTGCTTTACACGATGAGGTTGGGAGCCTCACGATTAAACTCGTATTAGTCATCTCTTACGACACGCCTGAGAATAGAGAAGTCCTTTCTTCCTTTCCACCCCCCATCTCCCTTTTTTTTTGTTTTCAGAGACCACTGGGAGCTACACAGAACTAACGCGAGCGTCCGATTGACAGAGTGGTTAGAGCGCTGATCTCTCGCGTCAAAGGTATCTGTTTAGATTCACGATATCGACACGCTCCAGTCTACCCAGCTGTTAATGGGTACCTGACTGTGCTCTTGAGTTAACGAAGGAAAAGGCAGCCGGGAAGGGGACTGATCACCTACACCTCTCGATGCTGGACCTAGTATAGTGAAATCTCTAACACTTCACACCCTTACGGCTGTATCTGCTATGGAATTACCTTTTACCTTTTTACAGTTAACGATACCGGTACGTAAATATGAAAACAGAATACTGGAAAATTTGCTGACACATGAGGATGATGGGAAAATATGCGCAATGTTAATGACGACCTCATTTCAGAATAAGACGGAGAATATTGCACAATGGAATTTTCCTATACTAATTAATATGGGAAATAAAAGTAACATGAGAATTGTTATCCGTCGAAAATAACCGGAGATCGCTGGAATAAATAGAACACGACAATGGAATGTAACAAGAGATTACACTGACAAACAACATTTTTCTTTCTTATATAAGAATAAGTGTTCTTAGGTCAGTTTCTTGCGCTGATTTCAAATTTGAAATCCGTTTATCTCTATCACGTCGGGTTCTTAAGATATTTGTGAATAAATATATTTTTGGGAAACCGTTATTTGCTCCGTTTCATTTTTACTATATAACTTTTTAAAAATTAATAAAATGCAAAATAATTCTACTTTTTATACTGCTAAAAGATGCATGACATATGTTACGTTATATTTCAAATAGTTACTGTATTTTGAAATAATTCTGAGTGAAATATGGCTTCTAGAAGTTGTAGAAATTCGGCTGATCTGTTCTGTTACGTGTGCGGATATTTTACCGATCGTGTTCACCAGAAAAACTTTACACCATTGCTAAAGAAAGCATATGAACTTTATTTCGATTCGAAAGTTGATGATGCAAATAAATCTTGGAAGCCAAATGCAGTTTGTTCGACTTGTGCAAATACATTGGCAGGTTGGTTACGAAAATCGCCGAAGCATAAGTCGATGCCTTTTGGAGTGCCAGTAATATGGCGTGAACCGACAAATCACGCTACTGATTGTTACTTCTGCTTGAAAAATATCTATGGTTTCACTTTTAAAACTAGAAAGTCTGTGGTTTATCCAAATATTGAATCGGTTTCGAAACCAGTGCCTCGTGATCCAATCACGTGTCCGATCCCAGTTCCACCAGAACAATATCCGTTGGACGTGAATGAACCATCAGAAAGTGATAGTTTACCTGCTTTAGAAACTAATTCTGACTCGGATTATGTACCGGTGAATGATGGTGTTCACTTAATTAACCATTCAGAACTTTCAGATCTAATACGTGATCTCGCTCTCACCAAAGGACAAGCGGAATTACTCGGTTCGCGACTCAGAGAATGGAATCTTTTAGCGCCCAATACTCCGATATCTAAATTTCGTCATAGACACAGAGAACTTGTTCAATACTTTGAGATGGATGATGACATTTGCTATTGCAAAGATGTAAAAGGTCTAATGGTGCACCTCGGTCATGAGCACATAGTCAACGAATGGCGACTTTTCATCGAATCTTCCAAGACTAGTCTAAAAGCCGTGTTATTGCATAATGGAAATTTATTTTCATCAATTCCAGTCGCCTACTCTGTTCATATGAAAGAAACTTATGACAATATGGCTATACTTTTGGCAAAAATAAAGTACAATGACTACCAATGGCGGATTTGTGGAGACCTAAGGGTCATTGCAATTCTCACGGGCATGCAGACTGGGTATACTAAATTTTGTTGCTTCCTATGTGAATGGGACAGCCGCAACAGACAGGAACATTATGCAAGAAAGGTGTGGCCTATCAGGGATCGTATGCAGCTCGGGCATAAAAATGTAATACACGAGCCATTAGCTAACAAAGACAGCATCATTTTACCACCGTTACATATAAAGTTGGGGCTCATGAATAATTTCGTTAAAGCGTTAGATAAAACGAGCAAAGCTTTCACTTATCTTCGAGAAAAGTTTCCGCAAATTAGCGATGCAAAGATTAGCAATGCAAAGATAAAGGAAGGTATCTTTGTAGGACCTCAGATTAGGAAAGTTATTGCAGACAAACAATTCGAGAACTTGTTACATGGTAGTGAACTTCGCGCATGGATGGCATTCAAATCGATCGTCGATAACTTTCTGGGAAATCACAAATCTGTCGACTATGTGCATATTGTTAAGCAGTGCATAGATGCATACAGAATTATGGGCTGTAACATGTCCCTCAATCCATTTGCTCGATTCGCATCTTGACTTTTTCCCTGACAACCTTGGCGAAGTCAGCGATGAACATGGAGAACGATTCCATCAAGATATCGCCGTAATGGAGTCACGTTATCAAGGACGGTGGAGTGTGACCATGCTTGCTGATTATTGTTGGATGCTTCATCGCGATGTACCACATGCCATTCACCGACGAAGGTCGACTGCAAAGAAATTCAAGCCTACATAACTGTTATACTTCTTGTACAAATGATGTTGTAATACTGTATGCGTTGTTAAAAAACTTCAATTGCGTATTTCTAGAGATCCCGACCTGATAGAGAAAAACGGTTTGCAGATTTAAAAACAGCGCATTAAAATTGATCAGAAAAACATAGAAATGTTAGAGAAAGAAAAAAAAATTTTTTTTTTGTTAGTCAGTGTTATTAATTATATAGACGGACTCAGGTGAAAAGAATAAAAGCAGTGAAGAATGTGAATGAACAAGCATAGAAGTGCTGATAGACAAAAGTTATTTTTAGTAAACAGACACGCAGTTTCAGAAGGCTACAGAGATAGTGAAATATCGTATTATAATAACAATAAATATTTTTTTTAACCATTACGAGCAAGTAAACCGCCAAAACACACAGCAAGGAATAATTACATTGTACTCTTTCCGCTGCATGTCTTGATGGCAGTAATTCTGATGTATTCATTTCATTCCATTTCGTTCCATTTCAACTAAATTGTAGTCAAACTTATCATGGCTTACAGACAATCAGTAACGCACCATGAAAAATTTGAACGATATGAGTGCTCTTTTCATGGGTGTTCAATTTAGCTTTAACGATGCAGTGCGCGCCTTTTCTGTATTTTCCCGAAAGCTGTGAGGTTGTTTTTTTTTTAATTGTTCGTTACATGTGGTTTCACTAAGACAATTAGTAATAAAAAGATTAGTGTTTTGTTATTAATGCTGTTCCTGCGTTACCAAAATAACATCTATCAATAATACCACCATCGCTATCACTTCGAAAAATGTCATGAAAAAATATCATTATTTATCTTTTGTGTCTATTTTGAGCCGAGCGTAAAAATTCACAATTCGCACAGGTAGTGCGTCATTAGTTGATTGTATTACGGGGACCTCCCTCAAGTTTTCTCTTTAAATTTTTGTTCAAAGAGAAGTTAACACCCTTGAGGCGTTGTTTATCCGCAAAACTAATGGAGAAATAAAACATAAAAATTAACCAAGCTGTTGTGTTTTGTTGGCCTATTCAAGTCCATTTGGAACGCTTTCATTTGGCGGTATAGTTGCTAGGTTCCGGGTGCTAAATCTGGTAGCGTCACGCTCCAGTCTGCCCAACTGTAAAATGGGTACCTGACTCTGGATGAGTTAAGGAAGGCAAAGGCAGCGAGAAAGGAAGCACGCTATCTCATAAAAAGATGGACCTAATATGATGACATCTCTAACACTTCGCTCCCGTAAGGCAGTTTCTGTTATGGGCTACTTTTATCTTTTTTTAGTGAAGTTCGGAGAAGTGAATAGTTACTTACTTAGTCGTTCACCTTCTACCGTGAGGTGTAGAGAAGTGAATAGTTACTTACTTAGTCGCTCACCTTCTACCGTGGGGTATAGAGAAGTGAATAGTTACTTACTTAGTCGTTCACCTTCTACCGTGAGTTGTAGAGAAGTGAATAGTTACTTACTTAGTCGTTCACCTTCTACCGTGAGGTGTAGAGAAGTGAATAGTTACTTACTTAGTCGCTCACCTTCTACCGTGGGGTATAGAGAAGTAAATAGTTACTTACTTAGTCGTTCACCTTCTACCGTGAGTTGTAGAGAAGTGAATAGTTACTTACTTAGTCGTTCACCTTCTACCGTGAGGTGTAGAGAAGTGAATAGTTACTTACTTAGTCGTTCACCTTCTACCGTGGGGTATAGAGAAGTGAATAGTTACTTACTTAGTCGTTCACCTTCTACCGTGAGGTGTAGAGAAGTGAATAGTTACTTACTTAGTCGTTCACCTTCTACCGTGGGGTATAGAGAAGTGAATAGTTACTTACTTAGTCGTTCACCTTCTACCGTGAGTTGTAGAGAAGTGAATAGTTACTTACTTAGTCGTTCACCTTCTACCGTGAGGTGTAGAGAAGTGAATAGTTACTTACTTAGTCGCTCACCTTCTACCGTGGGGTATAGAGAAGTGAATAGTTACTTACTTAGTCGTTCACCTTCTACCGTGAGTTGTAGAGAAGTGAATAGTTACTTACTTAGTCGTTCACCTTCTACCGTGAGGTGTAGAGAAGTGAATAGTTACTTACTTAGTCGCTCACCTTCTACCGTGGGGTATAGAGAAGTGAATAGTTACTTACTTAGTCGTTCACCTTCTACCGTGAGTTGTAGAGAAGTGAATAGTTACTTACTTAGTCGTTCACCTTCTACCGTGAGGTGTAGAGAAGTGAATAGTTACTTACTTAGTCGTTCACCTTCTACCGTGGGGTATAGAGAAGTGAATAGTTACTTACTTAGTCGTTCACCTTCTACCGTGAGGTGTAGAGAAGTGAATAGTTACTTACTTAGTCGTTCACCTTCTACCGTGGGGTATAGAGAAGTGAATAGTTACTTACTTAGTCGTTCACCTTCTACCGTGAGTTGTAGAGAAGTGAATAGTTACTTACTTAGTCGTTCACCTTCTACCGTGAGGTGTAGAGAAGTGAAGCGTTACTTACTTAGTCGTTCACCTTCTACCGTGGGGTATAGAGAAGTGAATAGTTACTTACTTACTCGTTCACCTTCTACCGTGAGGTGTAGAGAAGTGAATAGTTACTTACTTAGTCGTTCACCTTCTACCGTGAGGTGTAGAGAAGTGAATAGTCACTTACTTAGTCGTTCCCCTTCTACCGTGGGGTATAGAGAAGTGCATAGTCACTTACTTAGTCGTTCCCCTTCTACCGTGAGGTGTAGAGAAGTGAATAGTTAACCAGACCAATAAACTGAAGCGTACTTCATTTGTTTCTATAATCCTTGACAGTTAATCTTGGTCATTCAAAAGTCCAGTGGCGGATCTAAATTTTTTTTTTTGGGGGGGGGGGGGGAGGGGGGGGGGGGGGGGAGGGGGGGGGGGTGTGTCTAAGTTTGAACTATTGGAGTGGCCTCTTTTATTTAAAAAAAAAAAGTGTTTGGGGATGGGAAAGAAACGGTTTATAGAGAAAACTGGACTTGGGGGCCCTGAAGCTCAAGGTTCATAGTAGATCCGTCTCTGTTTTTCAAAAAGTTTATTTTTTAATCACTCCCTTCTTTTCTGCATCATTTTCCCCTCTTATTTTTTACTCTTTCTTGTCCTCCTTCATTCCACTCCCCCTTCCCCCCCCCCTCCCGACTATCTCATTTTCTGTCTGCCGCCTTACATATCTTTTCTCAATTCCCCTTTCCCCCCATCCCCAACCCTCTTATATCCGAGTTTCAGCTCATTGAAGCTACTTTTATTCTTTTTATTTCTGTCTGCTTATTATTCATGAGTCCCACAAGCTGCAGGACGTTCAACCCTAAACATGATCTTCCCCAAAAACTGTGGCAGAAGATTTTTGTTTTAAAATTTATGCGTCAACAAATCCGCCAGATAAAAAGACACAAACATACGCGCACGTGCACACAGAAACCCACTTATATAACGGTGGTTGGATGGAGGAAAAGTGTGATGAAACAAAAGAGATAACATTTGCAATTTGAGAGCTTTTGTTCAAAGCAAAAATTCGTAGTTCCTCGAGATGGAATAGTTTTAACATATATTACACATAAGGAAGGGAAACCCGAGGCCTGTAAACAGTAAATAAATATGAGACAAACGTAAAGGTATGTTTTCAGGCACTCGTAAGAAATAAAGACGTAGAAAACTAGACAACAGAAAAACAACAGACGTGAGTGGCTTACCCAGGACTCGAACCCAGGACCTTCCGTGCGACATCCCCGCCTAGCTATGTTAGTGTGTTCTAGGTTTCTCGTAGCGTACAGGCGGAATTTTCTCAATACTTAATGCCAAAGGAGTTTTTGGTTGTCTGAGTGCGTGTTTTAATCTTTACAATGTTGCATATATTTTCTACCTTTGCCAGAACGACAGCTAAACATTTCGTTTGTTAAATTATTTCTAGCTGTGTGAAAATAATACTTTTAATTTATATTCAGGTTGAAAGTTGGTATGCTCATCTAGGACAGTGGTTCTCAGCGTTGGCCATATAGCCTCCCATGGGGCCATTCCATATTTCTACGAGACCATAGTATGATGGTAAAGTACCTTTTTCCAGTTAGCAGCTACTATAAGGGGGACCACAGAGATAAATAAGGCTCAGAAGGGAGTCATGAGCAAACAAAAAAAGTTGAGAGCCCCTGGTCTAGGACATAGGAGAAAATATTTTCACAAAATATACATAAAAATAAATGCAGGAGAGCTGTCATAAAGAAAGAGGCGCGACGAGGAAGGTATGCAGGCAGGCAAACAGACGGATAGACAGATAGAAAGGGAAGGAATTAAGAAAGCATAAAGTTGAGAAAGATGGTGACAAAATATTTCCGGCTTGTAAAACAATACGTCTAATCAAAAGCAATTCCCCCCCCCCCCATCTTTCTCCGATCAGGTGCCCTTCGCATAATAGTAACGTAAGCTAGAGACTCACATACCACGGTTGGAGTCAGCGTCAGTTGATCTAGATATAGAAGATGTTTGAGATCACGGATATGCTAGTAGTTGAAGTCAATGGTTCTCAGCCTGGGGGCTGCCTGGACAACAAGCTTTATTTTCTTCATTTTTAAAAGTCGATGGGTTATAAAAGTATAGAATCATACATATATCTTGGCAGCAATATTGAAAAAGTTGGAGGGAAATATGACGATATCAAAATTAAAATACAAAAAGCCAGAGGAGCTTCTATTGCATTATGAAATATGTGGAGATTAAAAGAAATCAAGTCCAACACAAAAATCAGAATCTTCAGCTCAGATGTCAAGTCAATCCTATTGTATGTCTCTGTCAAGTCAGTCCTATTGTATGGCTCTGTAACACGGAGAACAAAAACAATAATAATAAAAGCAACAACTACAAAGCTATAGACTTTTATAAATGGGTGTTTGCTTAGAATAGTAGGATATAAGTGGTATGACAAGACCACTAATGTGGAACTCAGGACAAGATCACTAATGTAGAACTGATGACAAGATCACTAATGTGGAACTGATGACAAGATCACTAATGTGGAACTGATGACAAGATCACTAATGTGGAACTGAGGACAAGACCACTAATGTGGAACTGATGACAAGATCACTAATGTGGAACTGAGGACAAGATCACTAATGTGGAACTGATGACAAGATCACTAATGTAGAACTGAGAACAAGACCACTAATGTGGAACTGATGACAAGACCACTAATGTGGAACTGAGGACAAGACCACTAATGTGGAACTGATGACAAGATCACTAATGTGGAACTGATGACAAGATCACTAATGTGGAACTGAGGACAAGACCACTAATGTGGAACTGATGACAAGATCACTAATGTAGAACTGAGGACAAGATCACTAATGTGGAACTGATGACAAGATCGCTAATGTGGAACTGATGACAAGACCACTAATGTGGAACTGACGACAAGATCACTAATGTGGAACTGAGGACAAGATCACTAATGTGGAACTGATGACAAGATCACTAATGTGGAACTGATGACAAGATCACTAATGTGGAACTGAGGACAAGACCACTAATGTGGAACTGATGACAAGACCACTAATGTGGAACTGAGGACAAGATCACTAATGTGGAACTGATGACAAGATCACTAATGTGGAACTGAGGACAAGACCACTAATGTGGAACTGAGGACAAGATCACTAATGTGGAACTGAGGACAAGATCACTAATGTGGAACTGAGGACAAGATCACTAATGTGGAACTGAGGACAAGATCACTAATGTGGAACTGAGGACAAGATCACTAATGTGGAACTGAGGACAAGATCACTAATGTGGAACTGATGACAAGATCACTAATGTGGAACTGATGACAAGATCACTAATGTGGAACTGATGACAAGATCACTAATGTGGAACTGATGACAAGATCACTAATGTGGAACTGAGGACAAGATCACTAATGTGGAACTGAGGACACGATCACTAATGTGGAACTGAGGACAAGATCACTAATGTGGAACTGAGGACAAGATCACTAATGTGGAACTGAGGACAAGATCACTAATGTGGAACTGAGGACAAGATCATTAATGTGGAACTGAGGACAAGATCTGACAAAATGCCAATGTGGAACAAGCAATGAGAAGAAGACGGAGGAGATGGACTGGAAACACATTAATGAAACAGGTTGATAGAATAACAGGGCAATCCTTGTTCTGGAATCCACAAGCGGAGGTAGACCACAAAAAAAAAAACAACACATGGAGAAGAAACCTGGAGACAGACATGAAAGTGATGAGACAGACATGAAAGTGATGAGAAAGACATGAAAGTGATGAGACAGACATGAAAGTGATGAGACAGACATGAAAGTGATGAGACAGACATGGTAGCGAAAAACTGAAATCATTCTTAAATTGTTATCATCATTCGTCATTTCTTTTTGTGCTCCTTATCGAACATGGAGGCACCACTGCAGATGGTCCACTTGCAGGAAACCTGCACCAAGTATTCACATGCTCTTGCAGAGGCGATCTATGTGATATTTCGTTTTATGTAATGTGATTACTAGTCCAATGGCATATTGTACGACTTGCCTGAGGGTCACGGGTTGCCTCCCCTTAGCTCTGCATCAGTGGCCCAACAGTGGCCAAAACTCAAAAGTAACTAATGTGGGTCATCAAAGGTGTCACCTTTCGCACAAGATTACTCTTGGGAGAGTTGTATATAGAAGGATAAAGATGCTTCTACCTCAAGGGAATATTCACAAGATATTCAAAAAACGAGAACAATGCTGCATAAGGCTGAGCAAATGTTAACTCTAGTATCTGTCAAGGATACGGTTGTCTTATAATTCGTTAGCTCGTTCAAGCCCACATCTGAGTTAATTCAGGGGAAATTCCTCTTATTATTATTGTATAGCTCTGAGACATAAGGATGTAGTACAGTCAAAATGATTAAATCAACTTTAGATTTGTCTTTATACAAGTAAAAAATTTAATAATCAATTATAGTTAACAGTTTAAAAAATGAATAATTCTTTAACAAACAATAATCATCATCGAGTGATGTTATGGAGTATTGGCTAAGAGTTTACTTGGAAGCTTTTATGTTTCTACTTAGCTGCCAATGAGGGTCTTTGCAGATAGACGACTGGATTACACTCGTCACTGGTCAAGTTTGAAAGTTGTAGCACGTTCCAAGAAGTGTCAGGGAGTAACTGCGAAGCTGGTCCAGCGTCTCTAAGACCCGTCTGATGATGGTGTCTAGCGTCGACGTCAGGCCACTTATACCCTCACTTTGTTCCAGAGATAGTACCCTCAGTTGGTACCACCGACTAGTGTCACAAAAGAAGAGAACAAATACTCTCTTGAGTATTGCGTTTTCCGACACATACTTATGTGTCCCCCTCTTCCTATTCCACCATCTCATCTATCTCGGAACTTTACGCTCGATGAGAATTAATCTTAATCCCATTGAGCGAAAACTTTCTTAAACATTTATATTGAATAGATTTATGTTTAACTTTACATTGCTGTAATGAAGTCTGACTCATATCTCGCCATCATTCAAACATTATCACCGTACAAACCCCGTGGATGTAAGTAACCAATGAAAAGCCAGCATGGTATAAATAGTGTCGGAAGATTGCTAGACATGGATGAAACGAAAGTGTAGATGTTAAGGATATTTCGGAAAGCAGTGTGCAACTAATCATGGAATATCTAGACAAAGAAGGACCCAGTTCAATAATAGGGATTATTAGCTTTAGGCAGATTCACTGGATGTGTTGTAGAGCCGAAGTTATAATGAATAGAAGACAGTGGAACATGAACCATGTTGTGTTTTTCCCTGTTTCTAATGTATATTCATAGTGATAGAGCTCATTCATATGAGTAAAATAAGCCTAAGATGGAGGAAATCGGTGCAGAAATAAGCATTCCAGAATTATATTGGATTTACTATCTAAGCACATCTTGCCTTACCTACACGATTTTGGATGTATGCAAACGTACCTTGGTCCAGTTGTCACCTCGTACATCTGCTAGGCCATTTTTTTTCTCTAACCAGCGGCACTCGAGCTTTCCAGCTCTTTTGGCCCAATGACATGTCATTGCGAGGCTGGTGGGTCAGTGGACTTTCCTTCCAACCCGGTCAGGAGCTTCGCTCCTTCCCATCCACACGGGATTTATGTGCAGGAGCCGTTCAGGTTATTCAGTCAAATTTCCGGTCGTAAACATTCCTTCAAACGCTGACGCCCGGGTTTGAACCATGAAAACCTGGTCGCCAGTACAACGCCGTAGCCATTACACCAGCGCGGCTCCCCCGCTAGGCCATTATAACAGGGGAGAGAACGCATGACACAGACACACTCGCCGCCTATTTCAAAATACAGACACAGAGCCCAAGCAGTTATATCAACTCCGTTGCCATCTGCAGAAGTGTGAGCAGACTGTGTAACCATTAAAAGCCTGTCTGTGATTGAGGGTAAGCGAGATTATATATATATATATATATATATATATATATATATATATATATATATATATATATATATATATATATATATATATATATATATATATATATATATATATATATATATATAGATATATATATATATATATATATATATATATATATATATATATATATATATACTGTACAGTACTTTGCAAAAAAAATATGGCAGTAATATTTTCGCAACGCAGCACACTCATAGAAGCAAATATTAATAAAAACTGTATGTCCAGAGGAAGATTGGTATCTCCTCTATCTATTAACAGTGGTTTCAGTACAATATAGTGTTGCCTTCTCCAGCAAGGCAAGCCTGGATGCGGCGAGGCATACTTCCCACACATGTTTGTAGGTAATTGTGTGTCAGACTGTCCCAGTATTTTTCAGCTACCTTCTTCAATTGTTCAATGTCTCTGAGTCCACTCTTTTTTAAATGATTCTTGAGTAGTGCCCAAACGTTTTCAATTGGGTTTAGGTCGGGACTGTTGCTGGGCCACTTCAGCACTATCACATTCTTCTCTTGCAGCCATGCTTTGGTGGTATGAGCTGTATGCTTTGGGTCATTGTCATGTTGAAATGTGCACCCATCGGGGTACATGACCTGCATAAATGGCAGAAGGTGTTCCTCTAGTATGTCGATATACCTTTCTTTCGTGAGAATTCCTGTGAAAACACACAGTGGGGTGGCACCTCTTGCTGACATCCCTCCCCAAAGATGGAATTTCTAGGTATGTTTCGGTTGCTGGTACACAGGCGTTACAGAGTCTTTCGTCCAAATATTTATTTGGGCAGGATAAGACCAAACAGAACATTCATCTGAAAAAAATCACATTGTCCCATGACATATTTTGGTGTTCAAGGCACCAGTTCAAGCACATCTGTTTGTGAGTCTCTGTGAGCAATGGTGACGAAATTACCAACTTTTTTGTGTAATTCATCCTGTGTAGCTCCCGGTTGACAGTAGCATTAGATACCTCTGGGCTTCCCAACCCGATAATGCGCTGCCGTATGTTTTCTACACTCTTCATTGGCCCAGCCCGAATGATTTGGGAGAGACGCCGATGGTCCTTTGTGTCCAAAATTCTTGGCCTCCCACTACCTTCTTTTCACTCGATTCCATTACCTGCTTTTAATTTACTCACAACTCTGTAGACAGTCCGCTCAGGAATGTTCAAGGTTTTAGAAATGTTGGAACATGTTTGATTTCCTTCATTCCAAAGCTGTGAAATTAACATACACTTTGACTTTGTATCCATTTTCTGCCACTAGCATTAGAAATTGTCGTCTGCTCTATTATCAAGGGACATTACTCTCCGCTAATTTTTTTTTTTAATTTTGGTAGTGTTTGCTCACTTAAATTGAGTGCAAATTTGGGGCAGAACATGCATATTTAATTAGATTGACACTGCAGGCATGTTTCAAGACATTTATTGACGGGAACACACATAATATCAACAGGAACAGTCAGTGTAACAAGGTCATGCTGACCTGACATCGATAGGTATACATTTGGCATTCAAAAAGGTAAACATCAGAATAGACGTGCATGGTCAATAGCAAAGTTCTTCAATAATGACAGTTCGTAGCGTCGCCCTTGGCGTCTCTGACTAAACGCGTCAGATGCCTTAGTTACCTTGACACACAGGTGCAACTTGGCACTCCCCGCCAATTGCACATATCAGGCTGTAGTATAATAGCCGGAAGCACAGGCCTCGTCCTGACGTCGGCCGTGTACTTCTGTTAAATAGGTTATCATCAACCCTGCAGTAATACTTATTGTAGATAGAAGTTCCGCCAATCTGCGGCTCCCACAATATATCTTCGTCACTGGATTTCTGGACAATATAAGACTAACAGTCTTGGATGGCTACCTCGAGCACAAATATATAAGTTCTGAAATGGCGGATCCGTGAACTGCTGTTCACCCTAGGTAATCCTTTACATGTTCTGCCACCGAAAAGCGTAATAATGCATAAAGGTCGGTATTACCTGGTAAATGAATCCTCAGAACTACACAAGGAATTCTGTCGTCATCCCGACGCACAGAGATTCACTGGGGAAAACTGCCATAGCATTTACTTCGAAGATTCTCCCCGAAAAACAATGGACTCTTGGTCCCTTCAGAAAAACAGGACCTCCCGGCTTCCCGGAAGTATATCTCACTCCCGCTTAAAAAACCTTCCCATAGGCCTACACCCGAACTGTCAACCTCTGACCCTAAAGGTCAAACACAATGAATGAATAAACAAGGGAAGACAACCCCTAATCAACCTGACATCGCAGGTAAAGACACAATTATACTTATGATACAAACATAAGCAAATAACTTGACAGATGACTCCGTCGAAAATGACAGCAACATTACTACCACCCCCCCCTGTAAAAAAAAAAAATGCAATTTTTTTTTTTAATATGTTCATGAGCAAGATAGCACCAGTATCACTTCTGTGCTCATGCAAACAATGAACCTAATATCAGGTACAATAGAAGAGGGTACAAATCATCTCCCAACATAGGAGAAAATATTTCCTTTAAGCCAAACAAACTAAGGGATACCATTCAAGAAACCTAAGTTGCTGGCAATACCAATCATATATCAAACATTACTAAATAATATAATCATAGCAATATACAAATGTCAATGCTATTTTAGCAACATATCACTGATGGATGGACAAAATGAAATTTGTTAAATTATCTAAACATCATCCAAATACATTTGTATTACAACATATTATGATATTAAGGACAGACCTAAGTCTGAAAATATATCAGGAAAAACTAGGACACAAGATTTAACTGGAATCATGTGGGCATCTAGACAATATGTCCGCCATCACATTATCCGAACCACGGATAGCTCGCACCGTGAAATGGAAAGGCTGAAGAGCAATAGCATAACGAGTAGATCTCGAGCTCTTCAAATCCTTACTTTGCATAGCCGTAAGAGCTTTTTGGTCGGTTTCCATAAAGAAATGCGCGCCCAGAAGGAACCTTTGTAGCTTAAGAATGGACCAAACCATAGCCAACAATTCACGGTCCAAAACCGAGTAATTCCTTTCTGCCGCATTCAGCTTCCTAGAAATATACATTACAGGATGCAGAGTTCCTGAATATTCCTGCATTAGTGCCGCTCCAATGCCAGTGGAAGAGGCATCACTACGAAGGACAAAAGTCTTATCAATCGTCGGTAGTCTTAAGATAGGATGAGATGAGAACAAATTCTTAACCTGATCCAATGAAGATTGGCATTCTTGGGACCAACGCACCATATTAGGAGAACCTTTTTTCAATAACGTTGAAAGTGGTGCCATAATGGAGGACAGATTCTCAATGAATCTTCCATAGAATTGTATCAATCCCAAGAGACTACGCACTTGCTTTTTTGTCTTCGGAACCGAGATATTTAATATCTTTGAAATGTTTTGGTCCTCTGTCTTCAACAGACCATGACCAACTCGATGACCTAGGAAGGAAATTTCACTAAACCCAACAAAAGCTTTAGAGGGTTTAGCAGTCAAACTATGCTCACGTAGAGTAGATAGCAATTCCTTCAGACCCACATAGTGTTCTTCCCAAGTATCGCTGAAAAGACAGATGTCGTCTAAATATGCAATGACATCTGCACGATCTGATAGAATTCGTCGCATCATGCGCACGAAAGTCGCTGGGGCGTTCATAAGCCCGAAAGGCATAAAATTCCATTGAAACAGACCCCTAGGTGTCGAAAAAGCAGTGAGAGGTTTGGCGTGTTCCGTCAATGGGACTTGCCAATAACCTTTCGACAAGTCTAGTTTAGTAAAGAATTTAGCTTTAGAAAGTCTAATAAGTAGATCATCTAATAACGGCATAGGTTCAGCATCGAACTTCGTAACTTGATTTAATTTGCGATAATCAACGCAAAGACGTATGTTATTGTCTTTCTTTCGAACAATAACTATCGACGAAGAATAAGCTGAAGTGGATGGTTCAATTATTTGTATTTGAATCATTTCATCCAATTCTTTCTCGACTTGTGCTTGAAAATGAATAGGTATTGGGTATGGTCTTACTCTGATCGGATTACGATCAGTAAGTATGATGTCATGTTCTATGACATCTGTGTGTCCAGGAATGTCGGTAAGGACATCCTGATATGATTGTAACGTAGAGGATACTTGACGCTGTTCCTCAAAAGACAAGTTAGAAGAGACTGTAACGTCTCTCCACGATTCCGTTGAAGTAAGTGGAATCGTAGGAAGAGGTAAGTTCACGTCAGAAAAAATAGTTTCCTCATCCTGTATAACAGACAGGGATGAGATGTGACCATGTTGAACTGGAGAGTCGTCCGTCGCCTGGAAAATAGGCTGTAAATAGTCTGGACGTTCAATAAACTCTGTTAACATATTTATATGGAAGGTTTTATGCCTTCCATCCACATCGACAATATAGTCGACATCAGAAATTTTCGAGACTATAGTGTATGGACCCTTCCAAGAAATGAGAAGTCTATTCTCTCTTGAGGGCAGTAAGACATATGCTTTGTCTCCAGGACAAAGTTGACGTAGGCGTCTTTTCTTATTAGCAAATCGCCTAGCTTTTTCTTTCGCAAATTCGGAAGATGAAGTTGCTAACCTGCACGATTCGATAATCTTTTCTCTAAGAGCTATAACATATTCATATGACGATTGTGTATCATCGTCAATATTATCGGAAGTTATCAAATCGTGTAACAAGGACATTGGCCCGCGCGGTTGCGCGCCAAAGACAAGTTCGAAAGGAGAAAACCCTGTATGCTCGTTGGGAACCTCTCTATAGGCAAAGAGGACTGCAGGTAAAACCCTGTCCCAATCTTCAGGATGATCCTCCGTTATCTTGCCAAGTAAGTTCTTTAGTGTCCTGTTAAGACGTTCTACCAATCCATTGGACATTGGATGATAAATACTACTGAGAGACCTTTTAATGTCTAGCGTAGCCATTACCTGAGACATAACGTCCGAAATTAACTGAGTGCCGTGATCCGACAGTATTTCTCCGGGGAATCCCAGACGAGAAAATACGAGCCAAAGAGCATCAGCGATATCGACAGTTGATATGCTCTTCAGAGGAATAGCCTCTGGCCAACGCGTGCACATGTCCACGCAAGTGAGGATAAATTGGTGTCCTCTGGCTGACTTAATTTTGAACGGACCAATGATGTCTATAGCCATTTTCTGAAACGGCCGAATCGGAATATCTGCAGCCTGAATAGGAGCAGCATGTCTCGGACCCCTAGACTTGACCTCTTGACAAATTTTGCAAGATCGGCAATAAATTCGGATGTCTTTATTCACGAATGGCCAAAAGAATGACGCAAGGACTCTAGTTTTTAGTTCTGGAAAAACCCATGTGTCCAGCACACTGAGAATCGTGTGCATGCCGAAGAATTAAGGCTCTCATACACTTAGGCACAAGAATTTGCGAGTGCATAGACTTGTCCGAGTGTTGTACCATTCGTACCAATATACCATTCTTCATAGTGATATACGATTTGTGATTCGTATTTTGATTGGGATCCCCTTTCTTTGCAAGAAGGAAGTATTTCTTCAAAGAAGGATCCTCTTCTTGACGTTTAACAAACGAGTCATGGGAAATCACCAAGTGCTCGTCTTGGCTATCAACTTCATTACTATTATCAGATGAAGTTGGGGGATTAAGAGCTTGAGCTCTTGTCACCACTGCATTGACCGTTTGAATGTTTTTTTCTTCCCAACTAGAAATTTGTTGCGGGGTGCATTCCTTAACCCCATGAATACGACCGATTATAAGATCCGCAATAGGATTAGGAAGAAGACATGCATGGACATCTCCTGTGAAGAAAGGAGTGTCAATCCTAATAATAGCAGTAGGATAGCTTTCCATAGTACCACCAAATGTAACACATTTGATTGTTTTTCCAGTGGCACAGCAAGGATCTATCAGAGACTCCTTAACCCCGACGGTAGTACATCCCGAATCGAAAAGTACTGAGACTAGCCTATCATTTATTAGACCTTTATGTAAGATGAGAGATCCTCTCCCATCATGCGCAACTGTAGCAGGTAGAGCAGGAAGAGGGTGACCACAACTTAGCGTAGATACAGTTGATGAGTCAAACAATGTTAAGCATTGGGGGCATTCAGTTGCTCTCCCAAAATCGAAAGCACAACCAGTGATAGCCCTAGAGTTACCACTATCATTTACTGTATTACAGGCTCCATCAAACTCTTGTTGCGCAGAGTTTGCCTGTTGGTAAGGTCTTTTTTTGTTAAACCTAGGTCTACCTCGATTATCATTTCCCCTGTAATTATTTTGACTATCATTTCCCCTGTAATTATTTCGACTCATCATTCCGGTTTGAATCCCGGTTTCTAAATTCACCATCGTCATAATCTTGACGTCGAGAATGATTACCTCGAAAATTTGAATAGTTATTATTTGGATAGCCTTTACGAAAGTGTCTCAAATTATTACCACTAAAATTACGAGAACTACCATCTTGTCTCCACTGCATAGACGAAGAACCATCATGTGTTGGATTACTCCGCTTCTGAGTGTAATTTTGATTACTTCCCCTATTCCAATTTTGTTGAGCACCCTGAAATTTTTTTCTGAAATTAGGGCCATATGGTGTTGCCGAAGCAGCTGGCAACCCTTCTTTCACTTTAGAATTGCTAACTGTAGCATGGGGGATGTGCTGTGGCATACTGACAACAGTATTCCTCCATTTCTTTTAAGTTTTTAGGCTTACGCTCATGAAGGAATGCAAGAAAAGAATCATTAACAGATGACAAAACCTTATCTCGCAATAATAAGTCCATTAGACCTTCATATGTTTTCTCAATCTGAGACAACTCAACCCATCGTGTAAATGTACGACGTATCTTTGTAACAAAATCAGAGAAATCTACTCCATTTTCTGGCAACATTGTCCTAAAACGAAGACGATAGTCTTCTTGTTTTAATTGGTATTTTTTTTTAGCAATGCTGCCCTGACAACATCATAATTAGTCCTCTCATGTTCGTCTATTGTCATAAGAGTAGTCACTGTGTCACCTGTAAAAAATGGCATCAGTTGTTCAACATATTTTTTCCTTTTTTATGTTATGCGTATCGCACAAAAATTGGAATCTATCTAGATAATCTGCTACGTCATCCTTTAAAGGATTGAAATGAGGCAATTTAATCCTACTAACAAACTCCTTTGTCGTACTCGAAGTTGTTTGCTGAGCACCCGTACTCGCCAATTTCAATTTCTCTAACTCCAAAATTGCGAGTTTTTCATCAAGTTCCATCTTCTGTTTTCTTTCCTCATGTTCCATTTTTCTAATTTCAGCCTCAGCAGCAGCTTGAAGTTTTTTTTTTTCCTCTGCAGCAGCTTGAGCTTGAATTTTTTTGTCTTCCATTTCCATCTGGAATTTTCTTTCATCAGCTGCAGCTTGAGCTTTCCTCTCCTCAGCAGCAGCTTGAGCTTTTCTCTCCTCAGCCTCTCTTTGATACCTTCTTTCTTCAAGTTCTAATCTTCTATTCTCAGCTTCTAGCTTCTTTAGTTCAGCTTCTGCTTTCAATTTAATTTCCTCTTTTTGTTTCTTTTCTTCTGACTTTAATGCAATGGCGAATTGAGCAGATGAATATTCTTCCAATTCTTTACCAGACTTACCAAGGGTCAACCCTTGCTGGATGAAGAAATCCAATGTAGACATTCTGTCTAATGAGATCAGAAACCTGAAAAAAATTAAATAAATTACCTTATCCCACTTCAATGGGAGACAAGTCTGAAATGCTAGACTTGTATACTCACTTCACTTTATTTTACTGTCTTAGTCTTAGACAAAGACTTTGTATGTTCCTCTTGTTTATAATGTACCCAAAAAATCACTTGAGTACCTGTGGGAAAAAAAAATTCCCTTATATCCCACTCACTATGGGCACAAGTCTTTTTTTTATAAAGAACTTGAATATGTATTTCACCTTGTCTCAATCTTTGTAGATAACAAGTCTTTTATCAAAGAACTTGTATAAATATCTTATATATATAATATTTATTAACAAACTCTATATGAAGAGTCTACCTTATCAATAATATCAAAACATGACCAAGTATGTGTATGTAGACTGTGCATGACAGTAATGTAGTACAACCAAAAAAAAAAATACAAAGACAAAAATACAAAACAATACAAATGGCAACACTGTTTTAACCAAAAATGTGTAGAGAAATACACAAGAAAGGAGAGACCTACAGAATACAAACAAAACAAATCGACAATCAAAACTGAAAAACAGACAAAATATTACAAAAACAACGTTAAGTACAATACATCACAGCTAACATCAATAGCGACCAATTGTCACTAGCAAATTTCCAAATTAAGAAAATTTGCACCTACAGACCGCTTACAGTAAGCCTCGATCAAGTGGCATATTTACCGTAAGACCCACCAACCGAAAAACCCGCAGAAAAATACACCAAAAACAGTAGAAGTGACATAAACATATAGCAATCAATTTCAATGTGTTGCAGAACAAGTTCAGTCACAGCTGAAACTAAAATAAATTTCTTGCTCCTTGCGAACACAGAAACGAAATGTCAAACGCGCACTGAACGTCAAATCCACTGTAACATAAAGTGGTATTCACGAACCAAAGTTACTATGACCTTCTCAAATTACGCCTTGCACATTGAATGTTTACAATTTCACGTACTGTTTACAGACACTTGACCTCCAACAATGTAGCTTGAATGCTCTGACCTAGAAAAGTCTGTTGTTGAATGAAACGTGTCACAACCCGCAGTACTGTTTACAATAGGAACCCGCCTTCTATGCAGTTATGGTCCACGTAGCAAATGCCTAGTAGTTCACTTCAGTACTTGTCTTGTTATGCTTTATGTAGCATTATAATATAAATGCTCGTACTGTTTATTTGTGTCAACCGTTAATGACCTATATCTGTCCTGTTGTAGCCAAAACTTGCAAGTGTAGAATTAGCGCTGTTTGTTACGGCTGTCCCGTGTGTAGCTTAGACCCACAGATCAGAAGTGTAATGTGTACTTGTCCTTCTTGTAACTTTCTCGACAAAACTGGAGACATCATACATGTAACAGCCAACCAGGAATGTAAATTTCTGGATCCATAAATGTCAACAATAATGTCAAATGCTCGCTCTGTTCTTTTTAAACCCACAGGTCTGGTCCATCAGAAATGTAAGTTTCTAGGCCACATTGGCGACAAGAAATGTATCATAAGAGCCCACGTAACTGGTCCACCAGAAATGTAACTGTCTTTTTTTCTTTGTTGAGGTGATCACTGGCCCAAGACAGTATACATGTTGTTAGATGTGTAGTGCGAGCGTATGATGAATTGAGTGTGGGTGCGAATGAAGACGCGAATGTGTTTAGGCTCGTATAGATGTAGATCCTGCAACCCATACTCTCACATGCAGTAATCAAGGATGCTTGGACACTGCAGGCATGTTTCAAGACATTTATTGACGGGAACACACATAATATCAACAGGAACAGTCAGTGTAACAAGGTCATGCTGACCTGACATCGATAGGTATACATTTGGCATTCAAAAAGGTAAACATCAGAATAGACGTGTATGGTCAATAGCAAAGTTCTTCAATAATGACAGTTCGTAGCGTCGCCCTTGGCGTCTCTGACTAAACGCGTCAGATGCCTTAGTTACCTTGACACACAGGTGCAACTTGGCACTACCGCCAATTGCACATATCAGGCTGTAGTATAATAGCCGGAAGCACAGGCCTCGTCCTGACGTCGGCCGTGTACTTCTGTTAAATAGGTTATCATCAACCCTGCAGTAATACTTATTGTAGATAGAATTCCGCCAATCTGCGGCTCCCACAATATATCTTCGTCACTGGATTTCTGGACAATATAAGACTAACAGTCTTGGATGGCTACCTCGAGCACAAATATATAAGTTCTGAAATGGCGGATCCGTGAACTGCTGTTCACCCTAGGTAATCCTTTACATGTTCTGCCACCGAAAAGCGTAATAATGCATAAAGGTCGGTATTACCTGGTAAATGAATCCTCAGAACTACACAAGGAATTCTGTCGTCATCCCGACGCACAGAGATTCACTGGGGAAAACTGCCATAGCAGTTACTTCGAAGATTCTCCCCGAAAAACAATGGACTCTTGGTCCCTTCAGAAAAACAGGACCTCCCGGCTTCCCGGAAGTATATCTCACTCCCGCTTAAAAAACCTTCCCATAGGCCTACGCCCGAACTGACAACCTCTGACCCTAAAGGTCAAACACAATGAATGAATAAACAAGGGAAGACAACCCCTAATCAACCTGACATCGCAGGTAAAGACACAATTATACTTATGATACAAACATAAGCAAATAACTTGACAGATGACTCCGTCGAAAATGACAGCAACAACATATATATATATATATATATATATATATATATATATATATATATATATATATATATATATATATATATATATATATATATATATATATATATATATATATATATATATATATATGTAAATATATTATCAATGTGTGTTAAAGAAATATTAGCATGTGTAGAATCATTATAATATTTTTGGAGGAAAACCCGAAGTATGTAGGTTTAGTTTCATTGTGTAATAAATAAGTAGAACGAATGGATTGAGCAGGTTGGTTGTGGAAAGCGTTTTAAAGATATTATGCTTGCTGGAAAGGACTATCCAAACTGGAGGAATGAATGACTATAACAGATTGATTTTCTGTACTATTTGATATATGACACAATGATTACTATAAGGCCTATATGATTTTATTGGACAAAACGGTAACAAGTGAATTATTGAACTATTGCGCTAGTACTTGAACGAATTGTGTTATTCATGACTTACTATGTCTCTTGTGATTTACCACAGCCTGTCTGAACTGTCTCATACTACCTCCTGTCTGGATAGAGAGACAATGAGCGATACTACGTAGGTTGTATATATTGTTTCAGGTTATATCCTGCTCTGAGTGTCATACACAATCTCTAGTGACCAAATTAGCAATTAGATGCTCAAGTTGTCAGAGCTTTTGCCAGTATTGACTGTGTCATCTTGACGAGTGGAGGACCGGCAGTGGTGGGGTTCTATCCAATCATACTGCTGTACGAGGCCTAGGAAGGACTTTGCTTCAGATACGTAGCTCAATGTTGGGCTACTCTTCAATTTTCAAACAACACCAAATTAACCCACCTACGAATAGACTATATAATGATGAACACCTGTGGTGTATATAGAAGACATTTGACAGTCATATGAATCATAAAGTAACATTTAGATTCATCTATTCAAGAAAGCACAAAAATAGACACAGATTCCATCAGGAAGCAAGAAAACAGTGACATTGAACTATATTAGTTTAAGAAATTAACTGTAAATGTGTTATATATATATATATATATATATATATATATATATATATATATATATATATATATATATATATATATATATATATATGAAAGTGACCCATAATTTTATTTTATATTCAATTGAATTTTATTTGAAAAATTAACAAAGAACAAAAAACAAAAGATCTTGTACCTAAATAAATTCTAAATTGTACCCAGAGTCTTCAGTGAATTATTTAAATTTGGTTTAAAGTTCTTGTTGTGTAGATAATTACCCCTAACAGTCATTGTCTAAGGTTAGTCTGGAGAGGAGCCCATAGGAATCTAGATAACACATTACCATCTCATCTAAGAACCTATACAGCTTTACTATACCTTTGATGTCGATAAACCATTACTCTTTTCAGAGAATGGTGTATTTCTTGTAAGACCAGTCTCTTATCTGGCACTATCCTGGTATCATCTGATACATCTATTTGTCCAGGATAATGTTTTTTTTTTAGACCTAGCGCTATTGCGCACTTAATAGACATATGCACTTTTATATGCACTGGGAAGCCAAAAAATGGGTGTGACCCGCTTTATTGCGATATTTGCTTTATTGCGGTGGTCTGGAACAGAACGCGCAATATCTCCGAGGTATGCCTGTACCTCTGCTTTTAGTTCTGTATAAGAAACTCTCATAAAGCAGTCACCAGCCCTTGCAGTGGTGGTTCATGAAATCATCATTTTATATGCTGAGGTTGCCAGCCTCAAATGACTTGGACATCCACTTAGCAATTTTCACATATTAATATTTACATGTCAATATATACATAGCATTTCGGGTGTTAATAATGCAAAACATAGAATTATAGATATACAACGTACCCCAAAATGTTTTTGGGATCACAGACTGACTTCTGGCTCAGAGAAATAGTTAAGGCAACTTGTTGACGATGCCTCTGACACGTGTTCTGGGGTATTACTTGGCAATGAGCTCCCACTTTGACTCGTCTTTTAGATTCCTCAGATTCCGGATTTCCTTGCTAATAATGGTAGAGTTTTCACAGTGTTTTACCCCAGGGAAAGTGTCAGGTTATATTACAACTTTCGTCCCACGCACGTTGTTGTTTACTGTTAGACCAGGCTCCAATAAGAAAAATAAGAAATGTTGTTAGGTTTACATCTCGAATGCCGGCCAATAGTTACAATCATGCGTGGTTTTATGGCGTCTATTCAAAAAACTTCCTCATAGGAAAATTCTGCATGTTATTTAAAAGGTCATTTTCCGTATAAGAAGTTGTTATATCCGTCGATTTGCAATAATGATTGCACTACAACTCCCTACATTATCACAAATAATGTCCCTGTAACACTTCTGTCCGTAAGTTATTACAACATTCCGTCTTTCAGGTGCATGTCTGTAATATGTCCGCAGACGGATAATTAATCTCCCCGTCCTTGAGCAAACACCGACCATCGTGTAACCATCTGGGCTGTGACTCTTCCCGACAGTAATTATTGAATCCCAATTGCCATATCAGCTCTAAATAAACTTGCTGAACGTATGTCGTGCTAATCCGGCGCGGCTAAGGTTTAGTACACGAGAATTTTACCAACATGAATGTCGGTCAATATTGCATCACTTGTCTACTTTCTCAGCAAGGATGGTCAGGTAAACAGACAAGACGAATTATTACGGAGAAGAAGTGCAAACAATGACTCTAAAATAACCATACTGCAGGAGAGGAAAAGAGAGCGAGCCCAATTATGTGACACTGAGAGTGCAGTAGTCCTATTATGTCTTTGTCTCTTCAGAGACTTTCAGGAACTACACGGTGCCTTTTAAATTTAGGACAAATAAAAATTTTCTTCAAATACAAAGTAAAACACAATTAACGTGTCTGAATTCTGAACAGCCACATACCTGTACTATATGCCTTTGGCTGTGTCAAACAGTCATGCCATAGCAACAGCTGATTTATTTCCTGGCTATAGAAATCCTGTAATACCTTTGTCCACAAGAACTGAAAGCATACTGTAACAGCTATAGATCGCACATCTGCACTTCAATTTGGTTGGTGTGCATGAATGGCAGAAGCGAGGGCTACTTAAAAATGAAGTACTACTTAAAAATGAAGAATAAGCAGAGATGAATGAATGAAACCCTCAACCCGAATTAGAAATCAAATTAAAACACAAAAACTGTGACATAGAATAGGTAACAGAAAGCAAGAACTAACAAAAAGACGAAACTGAATTCGACAACGAAAGACAATAGAGAGGAGACTTTGCTGTAAATGTTATGACAGGCAACTGTAGTCATGGCTCAGTTCTGTATAATGGCTAAAAGGAAAAATGGTAGCAATATTCATATTACTGATTGTCTAAATAAAACTGCCTGCAACGAAGAATGAAAAAACTTCGCCACCTTTTCGGAAAAAAATACGGAAAAGGTGCGCACTGCAACGTGGATATTAAATTGAACACCTAATGAAAAGAGTGCACGTGATTTGAAATTTTTTCACCGTGTGTTTTCGGGAAAATACGGAAACGACGAGCATTGTACCGTGAAAAATAAATTCACCACCTTATTATAACACGGGCAAGACACTCTAGAATAGCCACGTAAACATGTGTTTTATGATAAATTATGAATTGCACAACATAAATTCTGCAATACTTTTTTTTGGTTGATGCTCCGAACAGGATAATTCTTTTGGGATTTTAAATGCAACTACAAATACATGTAATTATGGCAGTGGGAAATCATTATTTTTGGTATTTTACGAGGAAATTTTGATTTTGTCGGTAAATTCGTACAACAGCACTGAAATCCCATTACTTCCCGAAATCCCCTCAAGATCTGACAGAGCTGAGAAGATATTCAGAGGGCTGCCTCTTATAGTTAGGAGTCTTAACTCACAACACAACAAGATAACTGAGAAGAAGTCACAACTGACCGCTGTTGTGCGCGAATTGTAGACTGAAGCTTCAAACAGCCGCAGACTACGAAGTAACACTGTTTCTGAGAGTATGTCTGTATAGATCGTTAAGTGTACAAAATATCTTAGTGAACTAATGTACATTTAAAATTGATGAACATTTAAAATTAACACAAATCCTCATGTCTATATCTTGACTTGTGCCCGAAGGAAGATGGCTTTCATCACTATACAACCTCTGTCCTGGACAGCATTGTAGAAATATTCATAATTTAAATTAGTAGGGAAATACGAGCTGCACATATTTATATATCACCCTTGGAGCATAGGATAAGTCTAGCGAGAAGGTGACTGACCTATAAGTCACCTTATAAGTCAGTCACCTTCTCGCTAGACTTATCCTATGCTCCAAGGGTGATATATAAATATGTCAAGGAAGTTGAGGGGAACTGCGGTAAGACGTGGAGTACAATGGATGGGTATGAAAAAAAAATTGAAAGACGGTGATTCGTCTTATGAGGACAAAAGACAAAGAAAATAGTCTACGTTACGGCCACAAGGCCTTCGTCAGGAAAGGAAAGAAAGTGAAGGCTAGATAGGACACATAAGAACTAAGACGTGGAGTACAATGGATGGGTATGAAAAAAAAATTGAAAAAAGGTGAAGGATCTTCTTGTTCACAGCCGTCTCCCAAAGGAGAATGCCACTCACTTTGGCACACTACCCTGTGGTCGGACACGATGCAACACGTGTAAGTATGTCATCTCAACCCAGAAGGTGTCCTTTCCTAAGGCTACGTACACCATCACTAGTAGCTTCACGTGTGAATCGCGCAATGTCATTTATACTATCATATGTAAACGTTGCTGCAAAACCTATATTGGCCAAACAGGCAAACGACTGGGGGACAGATTCAGCCAGCACTTAAATGACATCTCTCAGCAAAAGTCCACACCAGTTGCCATACACTTCAATGGTCCTGACCACCATGGTCCCATCGACATCCAGGTCACAGCGATCCGATCCTGCTCCTCTGACACTGCCAGCCAAGAACAGCTTGAGAACCGTCTTATCCACCGCATGGAGTGTCTAAAACCAGCCGGTCTCAACACTTTTCACACCTTTGTCTGAGGTCACCCGTTCCTCTCTTGCTCTATTTGGACTCTTTCCACTCTTATCCTATTCTTCTATTTTTTATGCCATCCTCCATAATATGTATGAATATACATTGTTTCTAATTTGTCTCGATTTTTTATTTCATATTTATTTATCTCCCACTCATTCTGTCCTCTTCTATTTCCAGTCCCCAATTTTATTACATTGGGGTAGTTCATTGTTCAGTTTCGTTTTTTAGTTTTTAGTTTCTTAGTATGTATTGTGTACTTCCGGGGCAGAAGTCACTTCCTTTCCAACCACGCGGCATCCATCAGCGGACAGCAACAGTGATAGGATTTATGCCTTGCCTTCAGGGAAGTACCTAGGTTTTATTTTTATATTTATTTTAGTTCTTATGTGTCCTATCTAGCCTTCACTTTCTTTCCTTTCCTGACGAAGGCCTTGTGGCCGTAACGTAGACTATTTTCTTTGTCTTTTTTCCTCGTAAGACGAATCACCTTTTTTCAATTTTTTTTTCATACCCACCCATTATATAAATATGTGCAGCTCATATTTCCCTACTAATTTAAATTCTAGATCAACTGACGCTGACTCCAACCGTGGTATGTGAGTCTCTGTTACAGCTATCACCGAGAGCTGTGGAGTTAACTACCTGACTTGTCTTATGCCATCCCTATTCTTGTTTTTAGCTCTCTTCTCTAGTTCAGGGAACTACATACTAAATTTCTATCCAACATCCATCTCGCCACCCACTTATAAAAAGACCACAACGGCATTTCAATTTTTTCACGGTGAATTGACCATTGACTACAAAGATCCAAATAAAGCTGAAATGCAATGTAAAGGAAAGAAATGACCACAAGAGAATCAGACCATCATCAGACCATACAACATAAAGAGCCCACAAAAATTATTTCCCCCGTGTCATGTTTTGGCATTTTACTTGCTTGTAATATCATGCTGTAAATGATTTACAGTTGTTGTACTTGTTGAGCTATTGAAACGTGCATACCTGTTCTAAAATGATTGTATCTGAGCTACACCTGCCGACTCTTGACCAGCTTCAAAAATTAGATCTGCTTGATAGCGGTTACTTTATCTTGGCATCCTTCTAAAGAGGGCCTGTTAAGATTCCTCTCTCAGCATTTCTCCTTGGAGGTGCATTCGCTTTCACATTGGAAGAAGCACACCTGTTTATTGACCAGTCTAAAAAAACAGATAACGTGGAGTCTATTTGTATCCACTCAGGAAGTAGCGTCTTTTAAAATTCCTCGTACATTCTTTCTAGCTGACGTGATCATAGAACACTGAACAAGAGTAGAGTATTTGAGAGAGAGAGAGAGAGAGAGAGAGAGAGAGAGAGAGAGAGAGAGAGAGAGAGAGAGAGAGAGAGAGAGAGAGAGAGAGAGAGAGAGAGAGAGAAAAAAGAGAGAGTTAGAGAGAGAGAAGACAAGTTTGACACACTTGTATTTGAGAATATCGATTTCATTTTCTAGAATATAATATTAGGTTCTAACACTAAAAAAAAAAAAATGTACTGTATATAATCAAAAGTGCAGTAAAATTTTGTATGTATAATCAATATATTTTTTTTTTTTAACCATCTGTCATTTTGAGAAGAGGAAAGCACGAACAAACTCTGCCAAGAGGCAAAATTGATGGAATATATAAACGATTGGGGAGCAGGATGGAGGGTAAAGTGTGCAGTGTAAATGTTTTAAAAGAAACAAAAAAAAAACCAAAGTATGACATATGTTTAACATTCTGTTTAAAGTTATTATCGTCTTTTGTGGGTTTTTTTTTGGGGGGGGGTCAGTAATAACTAACTAAAACTGGTCTTCCAGTTTATTTAATAATCTTACTTAATTCTCCAGTAGAGTTTAATTAACTTTCGCGGGTAGAAGTTTGGGGAAGATGGAACGTGTGAAACCGCTCGCCCCAGCCGTTGAATACTCTAAGGCTTCTGGGTTTCCCACTTTTCAGCCGGCTGTTGTATGATCTTGCAGAAATTGAAAGGCAAGGGAAAGAACTCTAACGTGTACACAGAAAGTTGTTTAATTTTAATTCACTTATTTATTATGAAAATATGATTACAAAAAAAGCGCGAAGAAGTTTCATTGCATTGGGAAATATATGGAGATCAAGAGAAATCTAGTCCAACACGAAAATAAGAATCTTCAACTCAAATGTGAAGTCAGTCCTATTGTATGGTTCTGAAACATGGAGAACAACAAAAATAACAACCAAAAAGCTACAGACTTTCATAAATGGCTGCTTGCGTAGAATAGAAGGATTGAAATGTCATGACAAGATCACTAATGTGGAGCTGACGGCAAGTGCCAGACAAGTGCCAATGGAACAAGAGATGATAAGAAGACAATGGCGATGGATGTGACACACATTGAAGACACCTGTGGATAACATTACGAGGCAGTCCTTGTTCTGGAACCCCCAGAGTAAGAGATGAAAAGGTAGACCAAGAAACACATGGAGAAGAGAACTGGAGACAGAAGTGAAAATAATGAGGAAGAAGTGGACAGAACTTGATCTGGTGGCACGTGACAGGAAGACTTGGGATGTGTTTGTTGAAGGCTTATGCTTCTACGGGAGCTAAAGGGTATTGATTGATTGATTTCGGCGACAGCTCAACGTTTTCTCGTCTGCTACAAGTTACCAGCTTGACAAGAAAGTGTTAATTCTTACTACGAATGGCCGCTTATGGATTTAATTTTTGAGCGTCAAGAGTTCTTGTCACAGAAGCGCTGGCAGTTCAAGTTACCTTGTCGCTATGGAAACGTAATATAACTTAAGACGCCTCTGCTTGTTTGTGGGCGTCGCAGATTATTATAAAATTATTCTCCATTTTCCGCTGTTGTGTTAATGTAGAATACGCCGCGTAGCGGAAAATTAGCTGTCATAATTGGGGTGAGGTGGAGTTGTGATCAAATGCACAAAAATAGTTTAATGTTGAGAGATTGTATTGTAAATTAGATTGTTTTACGGGAGCTGGGATGACTACATAACAGAAAGATTGTGTGAACAGAACGTAATTGAAAGTGTTGGGAAGTAGATTTTATTTTGGGGAAGGAAGGGTGATTTTGTTGTTGTTGTTGTTAACTAGGGCTGCTGATCTTCTTGCTCTTTTGCAGCCAATACCAAGTTGAAGACTCCTTGATATTATCTACACTGTAGATCTAGGCTTTTCCTCTGGCTTTTCTGTCATTCCAAAACGTGATGAGTTTCAATCATGAGCTCAAGCATATGCAGCTTGGTTTGCATTTAAAGAATCATCATACCTGGTCCCAAGCTAGGAGAAAGAAGCGCGTGGCATACTGTTCAATCCTCGCCATCTAAAGGGGGTATCCAAATAGGCAGAGCTAAAATTTACCGATTTCATCAAATTCATTTCAGAGTAGTAAACATGGAGTAAGCCTTCACATGTTGCAAATAGAGGTAGAGTAACAAATGTCTAGCATCAAACGCAGAATTGTTTAATCTCCATTCCATAAAGGAATTTCCGTACACAACACATTGGTTGATTATTTTATACCTAGTGTACACAGCACAAAGGTTGATTATGTTATACCTAGTGTATACAACACAAAGGTTGATTATTTAATACCCCGTGCACACAGCACAAAGGTTGATTATTTTAGACGTCGTGTGCACAGGGTGATTATTGCATATCTCATGTACACGCAAAGACTGATTATTTTTGATCTCCTATTCACACGCAAGGAGTGATTATTTTATATCTCGTTTACACACAAAGATTGATTATTTATTTTATTGGTCGTGTACACAATACAAAGGTTAATTATTTTAGATCCCAAGTACACAACACAAATTTGGTGTTCCACATTAGATGCGAAACAGAGATCAAGAAGAGAATAGGAATGTTCAAAGCTACATTCAACATCAGACAGGCACTAACATCTAAGCAAGTAACTCACAATTGTCACGTAGGGTTTATATTCATTTAATTTCCTACATCTTCTTCCTATTCTTTCACCCGATTTCTCTCTTTTATTATCTCTGTATTTCATTTTTCCTGTATATTTTTCATCCATTCGTTTTTGCGAATATTATTTTCATATAATTCGCAAACTTTACCTGTTTTCCTTTCTCTAAAACTGAGAATCGCACCTAGGTGGTATTGCGTACATGTCAGTCGCGCTGGTCGGATGATAGGCGTGAATTTACAGCATTCGCTAGACATTCGTCTGAGGGTCTCTGGCCTGGGGCGTGAAAATTCACCCGAGGGACATGGAAAGTAGACAGAGAGTCTGCATTTCAGTAAACGCATGAGGTTTTTCGTCAGGAAAAACCCGGCTTAGCGTGAAAATCCACTCCGCACTGCAGACGGTGGTCTGAGATTTGCAACTCATGCAAGCCCTCGGCCACTGATGGCTGTTACGTCACGCGATAAGCGGACGAAGGTGTTATACGGACAGGGGAGACTATTTCGCTTGGCGAAATAAGATTAGGATCCTGTGTCCGATTTTAAAGATATTGGCCAAGTTTGAAACTTTAATTTCATTCTCGCTCATAGACTCACAGTAGATAGGTTGCTCGAAAACAGAATAGCTGTTAGCGAAGATCTCAGTTTGTTTCGGCAATTTGTCGAACTTCTAGACTTCCAGAAATATTTTCAGCATTTTTATTCTTAAGTTGTGCGACTACCTGTAATTCTGTGGTTGAGGTAATTAATATGATAGATATATAGATTTTGTGAGTGTTAAAGTGTTTAATCGCTTAATTCATTTTAATCTATTTCTTTAGCGCAGGAGAGAAATAAAGTGGTAGGCTATTATATTTTCTAGGGAAGCATTCAGTGGAAAGCAGAATAAAATTAAAATTTCTAGCTTATAACGGAAATTGTAGCTATTTATGAATTTAATTTAACCGCTAATACTCAGTCGAGTGTATTTTTCTAAACTAACGTATAAACTCTAGAATCGAGCCTCATGAATGGTGACGGAATACGCACGTGTTCCTAATTCATGAGGATTGCTGATTTTTAAATATAACTTACGTCACGGGAAGTTTAAATGATAAGCAAAGCTCTCTGCTTGCAAGTTTAAATGTAAGTTATAACCAGTACAGATTCTGTTTATTATATTATATGTGTTATTTTTCCTCCACACAGTGAAAGTTTTGGGGTGACCCTAACTTTACCAGCACCTAGTAGTAGTTTCCATACTTGTGAAGAAATAGACAGTCCTTATTTTGAACCACGTGGGTTTCTTAAGTACCACTGGTCTAAACAGTGCATATGCAACCCGAGTTAGCCAGAAATACTATATCCCAATAACGGGTTTTCAAAGACTGTAATGATAAATACTGGACCTTGGAGCCAGATCTTAATTTCTTCTAGAAAAACTCTACGTAATCTTTCTGCCTGGTGGCGCGAAATACTTCAAGTATTAACTAACATTTCCCGACTATATATATATATATATATATTTTGTGGACAAATCTGTGGTGTGACTAAAGTGAATCCTATACTGAGGGAAGGCACCGACCTGACATTCATCATTTCTAGAAACCTACGCTATTGACACTGTGCTCTGCTAACTCCCGCGCCTGGAATAACTGTTAGGTGACTTAATCAGACATTTGAACAAATTTGCACACCCAAGTAGTCGTTCCCGGAGACTCCGAGTTAAATACGTCTTTTGGAACTGGGGACTTCTTGGCAGAAGACTGCATTTTTTTGAGTCTGTGTGAAAATCTAAAATCAGTGTGTTCCAAGAGGCAGCGAGCAAAGTCGTGAGTACCTGTATGAGAGGCCATGGCGGAATGAATGAGTGTACGCTGGTTTGAGTGATATTTTCACTATTATATCTTTGACACCCTGTTGCTGTCCTATTTTTTTTTTTCAATCTGCATAATTTGTTGCTAAGGCTAGAGTTCTTGTGTTTTTGTCTTAGGTTAAATCAGATTTTTTTCAAACTCTGTGCATATAATTACGAGATAAAACATAGAAAACTCTTAGACTCAAACCCTATGTATCTGTGACTCGGGCGCCATCATCTGTTCTCTTAACGGGGCCGGGCTAAACCTAGAGTTAACACTATAACGGGGCTAACATCCTTGCAACATTTCCTTAAATTTTTTATGACTATGTGTATATGTATTTTCCTTGATGTACTTTCTTTGATGTTGTGAGCCGATTTTTCCTGATATTAAAATCGCTCTTGAACTTAATAATAGTGTTTGGTCAGCTCGTTCTAGATAATATATATATCATTGTTATAGTTTTCCCACGTCTGTGTGTTTACCGGTCGTCACGTGTATGTGCGTGCCTGTGAGTGATAGAAATATACGTAATCTGTATATTGGTGTAGTCTGTCTGACGCTGTAACAACTGTTGTAGAAGATAGGTGAGAGAGAGAAGAATTCTTTTCGCTTTCAGAGACAGCCACTATATCAAAATCTATCATCTCACGTGTGTGGAAATTCTATAACCTTTCACTAACTCTCACTGAGTCTATCACCTATTCAAACCTATTCAGAAGGGACCAAACCTAGTCTTAATTCTCCTATCGAAAATCTACGACAAATGGTCGCTCGTTACCGGGAATTGAACCCAAAATCCTAAGGCGATACGACAAATGGGTTCTCGTCCGTAGGATTTTTGAACTTAGAATAGGAAGACGAGTACGACAAATGGGTTCTCGTCCGACGGATTTTTGAACTTAGAATAGGAAGACGAGTACGACAAACGTGGACTCGTCTATCTGGATTTTGAACGTAAGATTCTGTATTCTGATATAGAGTAAGAGTGTGATGTCTTGTGACTGTGTATCTTTTAAAAAAAATATTACCCCCTAGACTAGCGATCTGTTTACGGGCGTGCTGACCACACAAACTAATAAGTTTTTTTTTTCCACAGCATCTTTGAATAATATACATTTTGGTTACAGGTTGATTTTGTCGGGATATATGTTAACTGCTGATTGTAATACTAAACGCTGGTAAAGTAGTGAGTGTATAACATTCACTGGGTTTTGAAGAAGTAGGTGTTTGAGCAAAAGCTAAGGAGTGCGTTTCGGACTATTTGTCCAGATTAATTGCCTCCCTTACCCTAACTGTCTTCAGGGGTGAACTTGATAGTGGATTAAAAATTAAGGGGATTTTTTTTTTTTTTTTTTCTCCGAAATTTTTGCAATAATTATTTTGCTTTTCCACTGTAGCAACCTATTTTTCAGAAGTAATCTTAACTACCATTTAGTTGGCGTAGTCGTGTTTTGCATTAAGTGCTTTATTGCCGATAATAGCAGCGATAGTTAGATTTTAATTTGGAGGAGGTATCCCAGGGTTAAGGATATCATCTTTTGATTTTTGGTAATTTTTTTTCTCGTAAGTGGTAGGAACCAGTGTATCCTTTTTCCTATTTTCGTTCTCCACTAGTCTCAGTCACTGACATAATATGGCCGAGAGGGCAAAGCTTAGACAACTTCTCAGGGACGAAGCGAGAGAGGAGGGACTGGAAGGAGAGGAAGCGAAAGCTTTTGTCAGAGACGAACTGGAGAGATATGATGCGGACAGGAAAGCAGCTGAAGCTTTACAGCAGAAGAAGATGGATGAAGAAATGGAAATTCGCAGGGCGAACGAACGAGAGAAGGAGAGACAGCATGAGGAAAGAGAGAAAGAGAGACAGCATGAGTTAGCTCTTAAAACTCTGGAATTCCAAAGGCGTGGGGCTGCCTCTACCTCCAGCAATGGAGAGTCTTCTCCTCATTATTCCTTAACTGACCCTGCTATCACTCAATCTCTTCAACTAAATGCTATGTCTTTCACTCTTGAATCTTTTCCTTGTCCAAATGAGAAGATTGACACATGGTTAGAAAAATTTGAGAAAATTGCAACTCTGTACGGGTTAGAGAGGTCGCGTTGGAATATGAAACTTTCCCAGGCCCTAAAAGGTTCTGCTTATGATGTTTATTCTAAGCTGGAAAGTAGCCAACAAGACGACTACGATGTGTTGAAGAAAGCGTTACTGGAGCGCTTTGAAATGAACGCTCGCAAGTTTTTGCAACTGTTTCGCAACAGCCGGAAAGAGAATTCTGAAACTTTTCACCAGTTCTCATCTCGTCTTAAGGGATATCTAACAAAGTGCCTTGAGCTTTCGCAGCTCCCCTCTACCTATGAAGGTCTTGAGGAACTTGTTCTAACTGAACAAATAAAGAACACTTTGTCTGCTGATACCCGGAGATTTCTCGCTGAGCAGGGGGCAGAAAAACTTGAAGACATTTTGGAAAAGTCTGAGCGTTATCACAATGCGCTGGCTGAACTACCGGCCACAAAGCGGAAACCGACAGAGGAGCATTTTCGAAAAAATAATCTAGATCAACCTTCTCATGCTGCGAATCAGTTTAACCACAGAGAAACTGGACCTCAAAACCCCCCTCCTGAAAAATCCAAGTTCTACAAGAACAAGTACCCCAACCACCCCAAACAGCCTGATCAACCCGACCGCCCTACATGGCAGCGCAGCCAGAAAGGACAAGGTGGCAAAGGGAGAACCCCTGAGCACGGGACATATGATCAGACCGAGCACACCGAGCCAAAACGCATCGGATGCTTATTGACAGTCTCGCAAGGCGGAATTATTGACAGTGATTCCCAACCTGTTGGGGATAGACCCTCAACGCGAGGTACTGTTACTTTGAACGGTTCTCAAACTTCTTGCTTATTTGACACGGGGCTTTCTTACGACTGCATTGTTGCCAGAAACCTGGTCAAACCCGGTCAAGAGACAGCAGAGACCGTCCAACTTTGTGGAGTTCGTAAGAGTGATGCACCTACAGCGCTTCCCATTGCATTGGTGGAGATACACTCTGATTTTGTCAGAGGCATGATCAAAGCAGCTGTTATGGATGATCCCATCTACCCAGTCATACTTGGCGGTAGATACGTGTGTATTGGGAAACCGGAAGAGCCGATTGTGGCAGCAGTAACTACAAGAGGGCAAACCAAGAAGGAACGGGAGCCTGCGCCAAATTTGTTACCTATGGAACTTAAAGAAGCGCAATACAAGGACCCTACCTTGGCACCCTGCTTTAGAAAACTGCCCATGGCGAAGGAACCCAAACAGCACGGGGACATTTTTTCTGAGGATGGCGTACTTTATCGGAGAACGGGCAAGCCTGACCAAGGTTACAACCAGCTCCTAGTACCGAAACAGTACAGAAGCCAAATCCTAGAAATGGGGCACTCTCTTCCCTTCAGCGGACACATGGGACAGAACGCCACAAACCAACGTATAACCACTCATTATTGGTGGCCAGGAGTAAACACTGATATTATCAGGTACGTCAAATCCTGTGCCCAGTGCCAACGGGTACCACCCAAGCAACGGACACCCCCAGTCCACATGGGTGAAATGCCAATAATGGGAACACCATTCGAACGGGTTGTGATCGACATTTTAGGGCCTTTCGAAAGGACTAAAAGAAGGAACAGGTTCATCCTGACCTTAGTCGATACATGCACTTTATGGGCAGAAGCTATCCCGCTAACATGCGCAGATGCCAAGCATGTCGCAGAAGCCCTCGTGCAGATTTTCACTCGGTTGGGATTCCCTCAGCAAGTGTTGACGGATAATGGATCTCCATACCGAAACCTGTTGATGGATGAGATCGTTAAGATCTTGAGGACCCAGCACATCCACACTAAGCCATATACTCCGGCCGGAAATGGGCTCGTGGAACGTGCAAATGGAAACCTCACCATGATGCTAAGTAAGCTGGCACAAGTGAAACCTGAAGATTGGGATCTCTGTATTCCTGCAGCATTATTTGGCTACAGAGAATCTCCTCATACTTCCACAGGATTTCCGCCAGCTACACTCTTATTCGGCAGACCCATTAAGGGCCCGCTTGAAGCCTTACTTCAGTCTCTGACAGACGAGAAGGCTGATGAGACAGTTGTCTCAGCCAGTAAATATGTGTCGGTTTTAAAGGAACGGTTGAAACTAGGGTGGGACCTAGCAACGACTAACTTTAAGCGAGCACGCACCAAGCACGCTAACCGATACAGGAAAGTCGCGGAAGAGAGAGAACTGGAAGCAGGAGAGAAAGTTTTGGTGTTGCTCCCTACCGAGAACAACCAACTGAAGATCGGATGGCAAGGGCCGTTTACCGTCCTGAAAAAGATTTCTAAGGCTAACTACCAGATCTCTATTGAAGGAAAGGAGAAGGTTTTCCATTTAAATCTCTTAAAGAGATACTTGGAAAAACCAGTGCCAACCTCCGACCATCTCCTGACGATCGCCAAAACTGACGAAGATGACGATAGTGGCAGGGATATTCCACCGCTATCACAGGAAATCTTTCAAAAATGTCAGAAGCGGCGACGCTCTTTCAAGCGCGCATATGAGACATTCCAGGGGAAGGAAACTTTGAGGAGTGGACTTGAGTAGGAATTGGACAGAGATGGAGGGGGAAGAGGAGAGGGAAGAAGACAGACACCCCGAAGCTACGGTTATAGGAAATTAAACTCCATAACGTAGACATGGAGTGCTTCCATATCTTAAAGGGGGAGGCTCTGTCACGTAGGGTTTATATTCATTTAATTTCCTACATCTTCTTCCTATTCTTTCACCCGATTTCTCTCTTTTATTATCTCTGTATTTCATTTTTTCTGTATATTTTTCATCCATTCGTTTTTGCGAATATTATTTTCATATAATTCGCAAACTTTACCTGTTTTCCTTTCTCTAAAACTGAGAATCGCACCTGGGTGGTATTGCGTACATGTCAGTCGCGCTGGTCGGATGATAGGCGTGAATTTACAGCATTCGCTAGACATTCGTCTGAGGGTCTCTGGCCTGGGGCGTGAAAATTCACCCGAGGGACATGGAAAGTAGACAGAGAGTCTGCATTTCAGTAAACGCATGAGGTTTTTCGTCAGGAAAAACCCGGCTTAGCGTGAAAATCCACTCCGCACTGTAGACGGTGGTCTGAGATTTGCAACTCATGCAAGCCCTCGGCCACTGATGGCTGTTACGTCACGCGATAAGCGGACGAAGGTGTTATACGGACAGGGCAGACTATTTCGCTTGGCGAAATAAGATTAGGATCCTGTGTCCGATTTTAAAGATATTGGCCAAGTTTGAAACTTTAATTTCATTCTCGCTCATAGACTCACAGTAGATAGGTTGCTCGAAAACAGAATAGCTGTTAGCGAAGATCTCAGTTTGTTTCGGCAATTTGTCGAACTTCTAGACTTCCAGAAATATTTTCAGCATTTTTATTCTTAAGTTGTGCGACTACCTGTAATTCTGTGGTTGAGGTAATTAATATGATAGATATATAGATTTTGTGAGTGTTAAAGTGTTTAATCGCTTAATTCATTTTAATCTATTTCTTTAGCGCAGGAGAGAAATAAAGTGGTAGGCTATTATATTTTCTAGGGAAGCATTCAGTGAAAGCAGAATAAAATTAAAATTTCTAGCTTATAACGGAAATTGTAGCTATTTATGAATTTAATTTAACCGCTAATACTCAGTCGAGTGTATTTTTCTAAACTAACGTATAAACTCTAGAATCGAGCCTCATGAATGGTGACGGAATACGCACGTGTTCCTAATTCATGAGGATTGCTGATTTTTAAATATAACTTACGTCACGGGAAGTTTAAATGATAAGCAAAGCTCTCTGCTTGCAAGTTTAAATGTAAGTTATAACCAGTACATATTCTGTTTATTATATTATATGTGTTATTTTTTCCTCCACACAGTGAAAGTTTTGGGGTGACCCTAACTTTACCAGCACCTAGTAGTAGTTTCCATACTTGTGAAGAAATAGACAGTCCTTATTTTGAACCACGTGGGTTTCTTAAGTACCACTGGTCTAAACAGTGCATATGCAACCCGAGTTAGCCAGAAATACTATATCCCAATAACGGGTTTTCAAAGACTGTAATGATAAATACTGGACCTTGGAGCCAGATCTTAATTTCTTCTAGAAAAACTCTACGTAATCTTTCTGCCTGGTGGCGCGAAATACTTCAAGTATTAACTAACATTTCCCGACTATATATATATATATATATATATATATATATATATATATATATATATATATATATATATATATATATATATATATATATATATAATATATATATATATATATATATATATATATATATATATTTGTGGACAAATCTGTGGTGTGACTAAAGTGAATCCTATACTGAGGGAAGGCACCGACCTGACATTCATCATTTCTAGAAACCTACGCTATTGACACTGTGCTCTGCTAACTCCCGCGCCTGGAATAACTGTTAGGTGACTTAATCAGACATTTGAACAAATTTGCACACCCAAGTAGTCGTTCCCGGAGACTCCGAGTTAAATACGTCTTTTGGAACTGGGGACTTCTTGGCAGAAGACTGCATTTTTTTGAGTCTGTGTGAAAATCTAAAATCAGTGTGTTCCAAGAGGCAGCGAGCAAAGTCGTGAGTACCTGTATGAGAGGCCATGGCGGAATGAATGAGTGTACGCTGGTTTGAGTGATATTTTCACTATTATATCTTTGACACCCTGTTGCTGTCCTATTTGTTTTTTTTCAATCTGCATAATTTGTTGCTAAGGCTAGAGTTCTTGTGTTTTTGTCTTAGGTTAAATCAGATTTTTTTTTTCAAACTCTGTGCATATAATTACGAGATAAAACATAGAAAACTCTTAGACTCAAACCCTATGTATCTGTGACTCGGGCGCCATCATCTGTTCTCTTAACGGGGCCGGGCTAAACCTAGAGTTAACACTATAACGGGGCTAACATCCTTGCAACATTTCCTTGAATTTTTATGACTATGTGTATATGTATTTTCCTTGATGTACTTTCTTTGATGTTGTGAGCCGATTTTTTCCTGATATTAAAATCGCTCTTGAACTTAATAATAGTGTTTGGTCAGCTCGTTCTAGATAATATATATATCATTGTTATAGTTTTCCCACGTCTGTGTGTTTACCGGTCGTCACGTGTATGTGCGTGCCTGTGAGTGATAGAAATATACGTAATCTGTATATTGGTGTAGTCTGTCTGACGCTGTAAGAACTGTTGTAGAAGATAGGTGAGAGAGAGAAGAATTCTTTTCGCTTTCAGAGACAGCCACTATATCAAAATCTATCATCTCACGTGTGTGGAAATTCTATTACCTTTCACTAACTCTCACTGAGTCTATCACCTATTCAAACCTATTCAGAAGGGACCAAACCTAGTCTTAATTCTCCTATCGAAAATCTACGACAACAATTCAAACCGAGAGTCATCAAATGCTATACGAGGGGCGTTCAGAAAGTAATGCACCACATCGTTTTTCTCAGCTAATAATGAAGATAGAAGCATGAAATTTTGAACACTTCAAACATGGCATGTGCCAATAGTGTGCACCTAATTGCACCGCAACTGCCCAAATAATACGGCTGCCCTAAAACGTTGAAATGGAGCGTGTTAGCAACTTGCGTTATAAGCAGCGAATTGTGATAGAATTTCTCGTTGCAGAGAAGGAAACTGTTGTAAACATTCACAAGCGTCTATGTGATGTGTATGGAAGTTTTGCAGTCGACAGGAGTACAGTCAGTCGCTGGGTTCAGAAAATCGAAGAATCAGGAAGTGGAGATACGGAGCTGCTTGATAGGCCGCGCTGTGGACGTCCTGCCATGGCCACCAACGCAGAAATGTTGAAATGCGCTGAGGGCATTATTCTTACTGATGGGCGAATCACTACTCAACAATTGACCTTACAGCTGTCAGTCAGCATTGGTAGTGCAAATGCAGTTATAAAAACTCTCGGATTTTCTAAGGTTTGCGCAAGATGGGTTCCTCGAAGTCTCACAAATGACCACTGATTGCAAAGGAAAGCAATTTCTTCTGAATTGTTGGAGCGTTTCAATGATGATGGAGAGAACTTTTTGGCTAAGATCGTTACAGGTGACGAAACCTGGGCACATCATTTTGAACCTGAGACAAAAAGACAGTCAATGGAGTGGCATCATCCGCAATCACCACGAAGAAAGAAATTCAAAACAATTCCTTCAGCTGGAAAGGTCATGATCACTGTCTTTTGGGACATTGAAGGTGTGATTCTTGTGCACGTTATGCCAAGAGGAGAGACAATCAATTCGCAAGCTTACATTAAGACACTGAAAAAACTCAATCAACGTTTTCGCAGAGTTCGGCCGCACAAGAATCCAGCAGACCTGCTTCTCCTTCACGGCAATGCGCGACCTCACACAAGTCTGGCAACACGGAAAGCAATCACCAAATTGGGTTGGACTGTACTACCCCATCCACCCTATAGTCCCGATTTGGCACCCTCTGATTTTCATCTATTTGGTCCACTTAAAGATGCACTCCGTGGGACAAGGTTTGAAGATGATGAAGGAGTGATTCATGCAGCGAAGAAATGGCAACATGATCAAGACAAAATCTGGTACGGGCTAGGAATACATGCACTTGTTTCGCTCTGGCATAAAGCCGTACAAGTTGATGGGGATTATGTTGAATAATACCGATGTTTACATGACATATCCATGTACATTGTGTATAAATTTCATGCTTTTTTAATAAACAACTCATGAGAGAAACGATGTTGTGCATTACTTTCTGAACGCCCCTCGTATATATATATTCTTCATTATTGTATAATGTAGAAACATGGACAATGAATAAGCAATTGGATGAAAGAATTGAGGCCTGTGAGATGTGGGTATATAGAATGCGGGACATCTTATGGGAAGAGATGAGAAAAAATAAAGAGGTCCTAGAAAAACTAGTGTCGTGGTTGAGTAAAGTGTAGAGTATTTGTCGAGTTGGACAATAGTAGTGAAATCGACAAGGGATAGTGGACTGACAGAGTTATAGATTACAAACACAGAAAGGTGTAAATAGGAGATGGACTTGAGACAACCTGGAAGAAGATTTATCAAAGTGATCTCTCTCTCCAAGCCTCAACTCACTTTTACTGTCTAAGCACCTCCTGCTTTCACTCTTTTCTCTTATCAAACATTGAGAGTATAGTAAAGAGCTAAAACAAGTTTAATTATGGATGGAAAGGGTCGGGAACAGCGCATTAATAAATATGTAAACTTTATTAAAGAAGAAAAGCATGGAATTAATGCATATCATCATACACAGCATAAATTACATCAATAATCAAAATAATCATCAATAGTCATCGATAATGCAAATACACCCCCACAAACACACACACCACCAACACTCATAAAACCTGTAGAACACGGAGAAAATAACTAAGCTGTCCGACAGTGGGTCCGCTTTCGGGGACCAAAGGCGCTAGCTCCAGAAAAGTGTCTTACAAGTAAATATCCTTCAAGGTGAATGAAGTGAAATACAAAACTTTCCTTGTCGGGCTAAACGTTGGTGACCCCTAATTGCGCGAGGGGGGCTGGAACTCTGTTCATAGATTGCTGCTCATACGTGCGAAGTTCTACATAAACCCAGAAATACACCAGGCGAAGTCACTTGAGGACAAAGAGTCCCAGGCGCTCTTATCCGGCGCTATTGCTTGCTTGGCTGTAAATCCTGTTTAAACTGGTTTGGCTGTGGTTTTGGCTGAGTGCCCCGTTTAGGCACACAAAGTCGGGTGATATCAGATTCTGCTATAGACATGCTGGGCGATTTTGATATTCTGGAAGCGGCAATGCTCTGACTGGTAATCCAATAGGCGAGTGGAGAACTACTACTGCATTTGGTGATTCCAGATTTAGCGTTGGCTCCGTTGCACTGCGTGAGCTTAACTTGGCGTTGACAAAAGGGTTTAGGTTCAGGAACGGGGTTTGACTACTTGTGACGCTAGCGGTATTCAGAAACCCTCTAGATCGAAGAGGACATGTCGTTCTTCGCCTGACTGGAGTCTGCTCTAGCGATTCGGTCTCCCTGAAACTGAGACCCAAAAAGGACACCTTTTACCTCAAGCAACGACAAAATCAATCTAATGCTTTATAACCTAGTCATGCTCCGCTCCTTCCATTCTATCAATTATAGCATGTGCCTGCATAGGCTTAATATCTTTTGTACACCCATGTACCTGTCATTAAATGTTCTGACAGCAAAATCTACTCCTCTTCTCCCAATCTCAACATACAGGAACCCTAACCCTGTAGTTACAGTTAAATGAATATGCTTATTCATCTTACAACATTAAATGAATTTACATAAACAGATTACAGCATTTGACATTACACAAATAAATCGTATGTCCCCTTGGGGAAATATATTAGCATTCCACAAAATGAGTTTATAGAAAATGCAATGTTCTTGCTATAATAATACAGTTGTGGCTGAATCATAAGATAGAATTATATCTATGCCTGGTGACTGCTTTCTGTGAAAGTTATAGACTAGTGCCTAGCCACACAAGTAAACATAAAATGATTCTCCCTTTGCCACTAGAAATATCTATCAAAAAGGAATAAGTGACTATCTCCTATAATCCAGAGTTATTGCCTGCATCTCACTATTCAGTTTTAAGTGAACAATCCACACCTGACATTATCTTACAGAAATGACAGTTAATTAGCCTATTCTTAACCCATGATAAGCATCTGTGGACTGATTCTACGCCTATTATCTGTTATTGTAAGTTTAACATTTAACCCATGATAAACCGTAACAGTTTAAGCACCGCTTAACTAAGGCCGTAGACAGCGCTACATTATCACTGAATTAAATTTACCGGGTGAAATCCTCAAAATGAATTCACGTCACTTCCTATCAGATATATATATAAAAAGCTAACATGAATATGGGAGCCGCGGTAGCATAGTGGTTAGTGCACTGGCTTCCTAGCGCAGTGGTCTATGGTTCGATCCCCGGATGAGGCGGGAATTTTTTAGGCCACAAACGGCTCCTGGGTCGACCCAGCCCCAAATGGGTACCAGAGCAACTCTGGGAAGGTTAAGGCGGCCGGCGTGATGCCGACCACATCACCCCTAGTGTGCCGACGGTCAAGATAATATGGGCCTAACACCATATTCCCAATATGCCTCAATGGGCGTGTAACGGGTTCCTTTACCTTTACTTACCTTTAACATGAATATAATATAATAATTATAAGATATGTCAACTCACCCCGAAAATGACTAGAACTAGGCAAACACATTCTAGTACTGTGTTAAAGTTTGCCTTATCTCATGATGGTCATCTACGGGCCAGGAATATTCACGAATGTCTTTGCCTATTAAGACTCTTCTAGATTTATATGTTTACATACAACGCCACCCAGGACACCTGCATGACCTGATTCTACAGATGTATCGGCGCAATGCGTAATCAAGAGAGTAAGACAAAGGTTATTCTAGAGACATCAGAAGTCAACAACCGCAAGAAAGTTCCTTCAGGTAGAGAAATGCATAATATTATGAGAGCTCTAACTCGTCTAAGGGGCAAAACCCAGAGACTGATCGCGATTGTTATCTCCCCCTTGTTTCGAAGATGAAACGGTTACCCAGGCCTCAAAGGGTACCAGCCGCTCGTGATCAAAGACTAGAGCGACCAGAGAAATTTCCCATGTTCGGACCACAGGTGCGTTTAGATAACATTACGTTATATGACCGTCTGCTGGTCCAGTGGGAATTTCTACTCTGAAAGCCAGCCAAACGTAACCAACCGTCGGGTGGGGTTTGAACAGATGAAAAAAAAGATAGAAAAGAAGAATACAAATGTCTAGGAAAACAGAACATTAAAAGAGTTAATAACATATGGAACGAAAATGGTAAAATAAATTATCGGTCACGTGACAACTAGGAATGAAAAAGAATTAATGAAGGAGATCAAAATTACAAAATTAAACAGCATAAATATTTTGATCATGTAAAAATACATTACACTTTACTGAATACCATAATAGAAGGAACAGTTGAAGGCAAACGTGCAAGAGGAAAACAGCGCTATAAGTGGGAAGAGATGGACAGAAAAGAGACCATCAAGAGACAGAAGACGTTGGAGATCCTTTACAGCCGACCTCCAGGTTGTGGAGATGGCAGCTGATGGTGATGACACAACGCAAAGGTTTTCTTCTTTTATTTTAGACCTCGTGCGGACAACTAAAAAGTTAATTATGTTATATCACAGTAAATCGGTTTAGTTTCCCAGTGCAGATGGATCATATCCATTATCAGCTTGTGAATATAACCTCACTATAAAAGACATTAGGTTTTGATAACGATACAGAAGAAGATCGTTGCGATAGCAAATATCCTGAAGAACTGCGCCTTGACAGCGCACCAGGCATCAGTGCATGTACTGGATGTAAAACATAAAACCAAATCCATCTGCGACGCTTCACGGCATAAGCAGTTGATAAACGAAAGAAAGTAAGAAAGAAAGAAAAAGACAGACAGAAAGTATAAAAGAAAGAAAGAAGCGAGAATGAGAACTAGTCACCCGATTTCACAAAGTTGAACCCAGTACAGGGAAATCTCTAACACTTCACTTCTCTAGAGCAGTTTCTGGTATGGGGCTATCTTTATCTTTTTTTAACCGTATCTCATTATATTTTCAGCCTGCAGAGAAAAAAGATCCAGTGACAGCACACGTCCCTGTCGAACACCGTGTCTTATCATCTGAAACATTACTGTTTACTTGCCAGTTCGTATAGCTGCTGTTTGTTGCTAAAACATATTCTTTGATATTCTCAGGTCTTTACCACACATATTTAAGCTTTCTAACATTCTGATAATCTTCTCAAGTTTTTACCTTGTTGAATTACTTAGTATACTCTATAAAGGGCCAGAATAGCTCTGTTTTTACATCTATTGCTTTTTCTATTAATGTTTTTACCGTATGGCGTTGTTTGCTCCTTTGCACGCTACAAAAGTGCAATGTTAATCGTCTTTTTTATTACTTTTTTATATATTTTACTTGTCACTCGTCTCATGATAATTCTTAATATTCACCAGGGTTGTGGTGTCGGCCAAAAAATTTCCGACTCCGACTTCTGACATTTTAGAAGTCCGATTCGTACTCCGACTACAGTTTTTTACTAGTCATGTGGCATAACATTCAGAATCGGAGTTTGCACATTTTTTTTCCGACTCCACTGAAAACGTCAGACTCCAGGACTCCGATTCCTGACTCAGACTTCAAAGCCCTCATGTTCACTAGCGTGTAGACCAGTGATTCTCAACTTGTGGGTCTCTAGCCAAAAATTGGTCACGAATAACATTGCGATGCGTCACTGGGGAGAACGACAGCCGACGTGATAGTGTGACGTGACTGTCTCCATTGCTCTGCAGCGGTGGTCTAAAATTGGCCAAATTTAGAGTTTAAAAATGAGGGGCTTCAATGGAATCAACTTTCGTTCAAGGTTACACTTGGCAGAGATTAAAATAGAAGAATGGCGCTGTTATTTCAGGGAGCCTCACGGGAATTTTAATATTTCAAGCATAACAACTGAGATCATCTAAGCTGTCATGAACTTTTATCTTCTTGCCCCTTCTATGAGGGAAAAAAAATTTGCTCGTATTTTCTTAGCCCCCAACTGAAATAATTCAGTAAAAAATTACTTTATTAGCTCTGGATAGTTATGTATTTAAGTTAACTGAGTCATACAGGTGCAGTTCTCAATAATGATTAATTCCTATCAATTTGTGTTTACAGTTAACAAATTTAATTATCAATTACAGTTAACAACGTTAAAATAGGGTTTTTATGAAACAAGGAATCATTGATGTTGTCATCACAGGTAGTGACTTTAAAGTGGCTATTGTTAAAAAAAAAGTTCTTTTACTGCGTCTGTCTGTAATACTTAACTTAACATTGACGATGATTTGTTGTTAGCGTTGGGTTCCGTCACTGTTGGTTCCCAAGGGTATTGTTGACTGTTCCGTCAATCGTCAAATTCTGTGGCGGTAGCACGTCCCTGGCGGTAATGCTGGCGGTAACCACTCCAACTATCAAGGCAAGCGTCTTCAAGAGCCGTGTGATGTGGGCGTCTAGCGTAGACTGCTGGCACCTTGCACCACAGACTTGTACCACAAATTAAGAGAAAACAAATGTTTCTTCTACGTATAGGGTCTCCTCACATGAGAATCAGGCGTCTTCACCTTCCATTCCACCAATTTATCTTCCTCAGAAAATTTACCATCCCTCAGCTTTAATGTTAAACCCAGTGAGTCGAATAAAAGATCTTTATGCAGAGGAAAACAACAATTGCATTATTTAAACAAGTTTGAATATTCACATACACTTATTAAAATGTTAATGTAATAAATATGTACACCAAGATGTCATCATCACCCACACCCTGTTTCACATGGAGCCTGGTGCTACCTCTGCTTTTGGGTTTTTGTTAGGAAACCCGCACGAGGCAGTCATGAACTCTCGCAGTAGTGGTTCATGAATACGACCATTTATATGCTGAGTTTCCCAGCTTCGTATGAATCTGTACATCCATAATCAATTTACATATGTGAAATGCAAAAATATAAAATGATAAAATGTACATATTACAACTTACCCCGATTGCCAGGAATAAATTTGCAGACTTCTTGCTAGGAAAACTTTCCGAATAGTTTCGGGCCACTGGTTTTAAGAGGCCGTCTTACAGGTGATCGAAGTACTATTTCAATTACAAACACACTGTTATTCTCTATGTAGGTAAACTATGACTCGTAGTTTCCAGTACTATAGCTGAGTTTTCTTTCTGTCTGATATTAGAATACACTCTAATGCCTAGTCATGACCTTATGTTGGAATCCTGTTTCTATTCGTTATCCTGGCTGAAATTTCTTCTTGAGGAGATGGAAAGGCAGTGAAGTAATCTTAAAATGATGTAGATTATAAGCGACATTTTCGCTCACACATTAATGTGGCTTCGTTGGAAAAAAGCTCCAATCAGAAGTGGTTTATTTTAGAACGTCCATGCAAATTGAACCAAGAATTAGTATCTGATATCGGTAGGGATCTTTTTTCACCCACTGGCCTCATCTGTAGATCTTTCTGCATGACACCCAAGATATGTTCTTTACATGTCATTTACTAATTCATTTGCCTGTCTTTCATGATCATATAAGGTCATGCTTCTTTCGTGTTGCCTGCCATATTTACAAACTCACAGAAGACATATATAATCTCCTCACAGATGTTATTTCATTGTAATTGTTTATTACAAACAGTTTCATCTGCCGGAAGTGCTACATCACTGTCCGTATCTTAATCTTTAGCAAGATGGTCATTTCCTACATCCCAGTGAGATATGTCTTGTATTTTATTATGTCATTTTTGCGAGCTCGCATCATATCTGACGGCAACCCAATAGCATGCATCATCCACAGACAGAAGGTCTAGGTTAACAATGGGAATGTCCCAAAGTGTAGACTCTTACTCCGTCTGGAGCTAGCGATAACCGAAAAGTCAATGTTTTAAGTTCGCTCTGAACAAACAGCAGTCAATGTTGATTCAAAAATCGGTCGAGCGATCAGGTAAAATCAATGAGTGACAAATTAGAACAAGATGTCATAAGAAAACTTTGAACTTCGAAATCGAAAACAACGTCAAGGAGCGGGTTAGAAAAAGGAAAACGAAGTGCACAGAAAAAAGTTAAAGGATGGAACAGCAAAAATGTAACGATCGAAGATTGACTCGTCACAAATAGTGTGCCGTTCTTTCTGGCAAACCTCTACACCCCAGAGTAGAAGAGGATCGACTATGTAAGTAAGCAAATAAGTCTTTAAACAGTTGAGAACCACTGATTTAGAGCCATCGCAAACGAGGTAAATACATGGAAATAGCGATTGTGGGACAGGACTGGGCTTAGACAGCGGAAGTTAAACAATTGAAAGTGCATTCCAAAACACTGCACAAATTATTTGAGTTATTCAAGAGACCGCATTTAAAGTTGCAGTCTCCAAGGACCTACTAATGTTACATGCTGCTTCCCTCCATTCCCCCTTTCAGGGCGAATTTGTTCCTGTTTTGATACATTTCTATACTGGCTTTTTCCTTTCGCTTTGGGGGACGTCAGAAAAATCAGATTAGATTAAGTGCCAACTCAGCATCGAGGGTCGGCATTGATGGACCTCCAACGTTTTTCCCTCCCTTGCGTTAATGGTACACTCTGATAGGCTATGTCGTGTCTATCCGTCGATGTTATCTTATCATGTAAATGCTCTTCTTTCTCTTGCCCGCTAGCTTTTAGCTTTTGCATGTTCCTACTACAGTGTGTAATAGGTTGAACAAACTGTTAGTTTTCTTTATATGTTAAACAATGTTCAACACTTTTATTTATCTAATTTCAATCTTTGCCAGTACTTCTATTAGAGCGATTTTTTTCTTCACCAACTTGTCATCCCTTTTTGGACACCGCACAGTAACATTTAGCATAAAGAAACATGCTTAAAAATAAATACGATTATTCAAAGTAAACAGTCACCCACATTAACACGTGACGGATAGTGTAGAATAAATAATAAAAGATTCAGCAAAAGAGGAAATTTAGAGAAAAGTACATACAGAACCGATAAAATAAATTATTGAAAAAATTGTTTTTTGATCGATAAGGTACATACATTTTTTTTTAATTGACAAAGGCAGAAAAAAAGGAAAGAAAGCTAGAAACCAAAAGCCTCTAAATGTCATTAGGAGTTTATCGAAGCATCGTGGTGATATTTATGGTTATGTTTCTTCATTTAGCCTCACATCTTATTTGGGGAATCCAGGCAGACACGGGTCATGACCCCTGGAACGCTCGTCGAGTGAGTGTCACGGCTAAATAACCCGGAAACCCTGGCGCTTCATCATCAGTCTGCGTTCTAATGCAGTTTTCTTGTACCAATCTCCTGTTATTATAAGGATTCGTCAATTAGAGGTCACTAGAAAGGAAGCCACGAAGGACACTGATGGCTGAACTGCATAGAAACCAATGAGAGAGATAGGGAAGTTAGAAAAAAAATGGAGTAGAGACAGAGAGACAAACAGACAGACGGACAAAAGAAAAACAGACAGGCAGAAAAGAGAAAGAAAGACAAACGAATTGGTAGTGATGCCTTTTCGTTACTTAAGAGTACAGGACTATTACTGCGATTGAATTAAAAGGTACCATGTTTCCAGTGATGTGTCTATTCTAGGGTTCCCATAATGTTTTGTTTAAAAACCGGGACATTTCCAAATTTTTACCTAAAAAATGCGGGACATTTTGTAAAAAAACGGGACATGTTAAAAATTAAGGTAAAGCACACATAAATCTATTATATATTATATGTTGCACTTTAAAATAAGATACTCGTATAAAAATACATACATTAACTAACACAACTTCCACTTTATCGTTGAAAAGTTTTTTCACGATGGCTGTTGTGCAGTCCATGGACTTAAAGCTGTGGTTATGCACCACCGTGTGATAAGCGAAGGTTACTTCCTGTGCTGCCAATGATAACTGTTTTTCCATCTCCTTTTCACTCTGGGTTTTAGCATTTAAGAAATGACTTATACTGCTGTTGGAAGCCTTACTTTCAACAGCACCTTTATGTTTTTTTCGTTTTCACGTGGTTGACTACGTCTGACCGACCACCATGTGAAATGCAAAATTTAAAGCTGCATAAAGTACATTCCACATTTTCATCTACACCTTTAATGAATGGAAATTCTCTTGTAATGTTATCATTTGTACTGCACTTACGTTTCGGCATTATGCGGATGAAAAACGATAAAAATACTGTATAATAATGCTAATACACATTAAATCATTTGGTAGATGCTCAATGAACACTGTTTTGGTCGACTTTCGAATTTTTGTTCGAGATTCAAACCGAGGGTCCACTGTAACCGGAAAATGATAAAGTAACACTACTAAAACACGGAAAAAAAATCCGTTACCCAAAGATTTTTTTTTTTAGGAAGGATCCTTAAAAAGCGGGACATGGGGAATAAATTCGGGACACCGGGACATTTTATCAAAAAACGGAACTGTCCCGGGAAAAACGGGACGAATGGGAACCCTAGTCTATTCGGACAGGGAGAAGGGGGGGGGGGGGGAGGGGGGGAAAGCAGATCGAGATGAAAATAGGATGAGAGCTTTGTTAATTCTGGTAAGGAATTCAGTTATACTTTTTTTTTTTTTTTAAAGTGGATTTTCCAGGAGCCAGAGGGACGTATACATACGAAATATGTGCCAATCACAAGTAAGGGATTCATTTACGTATATGTGTACACACACACACAAACTGTGACAAAACGGCTTTGTGCATGTACTTTTGTGCCCCTCTCTCACCCGTTCATCCCCTCCAGCAGTATCACTTCTTTACTTCATTTTCTTCATCGTCTTATTATTTGGCATATTTTTTGCCCTACATTCTTTTTGCTGTGACCGCTCCCAGGCTGTTTACGTTTCACTAAGTGAACGTAGTATTATCAGGTTAATACGAGTATCACGTAAGTCAGTCTGGCCACCTTTGAAAGAAACGCCGGGTTGTTTGTGCAACGTGGTATCGCACGAACACGCACATAAAGCCAGATTGCTATCTAAGAAAGCCGCCTGAGGGACGGGCGAAAACACCGGTGATAATTAGATAATCGTTTCATCTGAGCCCTCTCGGTATCAATATTGCCGATAAGCTGTCTGGGTAGGCAATTTTGGCGAAAAGTATTACGACAGGAAATGAATTCACAGATTTATTTGTGAGTTAGCGGAAGTATTACAGAAATAAAAAGCGATCACGCGATGGAATTTTAAAATGTAATATTTTAAAACACGCGGGGGAGAATTAAATCAAACACCCCTACCCATATAGTTCTTCTTCTTCGTTTGTCCTGAAAAGGACGTTGGTTGCGTTGTGTCAGTTTACAGCGAAGCTGCGATATTTGCGCCTTTTGGCCGACACATCCAACTTCAGCTTGGAATTTTTGGGACCGGGTTAGCCTTCACTTTTCGATCCCAACTCACTCAGCCAGACTGCAGTTATGCAGATATAGTTCAGAGCTTTCGATTGGATTGATTTGAGAAGCCGGAATACACAATGGTTTTCATTGGAAAATTCGTCAGAAGAACAATCTGGGTTTTGAACTGAGAAATGAGAGATATAATCTAGCAAAATAGTGGTTAGATAGCAGACTGCATCGCAACGTCAAGCCAGCACTCCACCAAAGCCAGAGAAAGAACGATCGGACTAAGGATTCCAAAATATAAGTGACAGATCGGAAGTATTTGGGCAACTTTAAAAAAACTTAAAACGTATCCCAAGTTCCAGGCCAGGTGATTCGCAGAACACCAGCCATAAGAGGATTACTATAATTTCCCAGACCAAGTGATTCTAAGCATCTAATAAAGTGCTGTGTGCATTCTAAACTGTGCGAGGACTGTGTTCCCAAAAATTACTTTGGGGGTATGTGTAAACATTTATTTTTAAAATGTGAATTTGACATGTCTTTCTTGCTACGTGGTTATATATGAGGCTGGTAACCTCAACATATGAAACTAATATATTCATAAACCACTACAGCAAGCGCTGGTGATCGCTTCTTGCTAGTCGTACAGAAAACCGACAGCAGAGGTGACCCCAGAATCCGACTGGAGCTGTGATGAGTGAGGATTACATCACAAGAACCACTTTTGTCAGTAGTGAAACGTCGAAAGCTTGCCTCGTTTGGGCATGTAACTCGTCACGACTCCCTTTCAAAAACGATCCTCCAGGGAACAGTCGAAGGTAAACGGAGAAGAGGAAGGCAAAGAACATCCTGGGCTGATAACATCAAAGAATGGGCAGGACACGGCTTCTCCACACTTGTACGCATTGCTGAGGATAGAGTGCAGTGGAGGACCCTGTCTGCTGATGCTTTCACCACGGCAACCCTACGACCCATGACGGGTTATGGGTTGAGATGATGATGATGATGATACAGTATGAACCACTGTTCCACAACTTACACTGTAGTCGTTTCAGTCATCGTCTCAGGATAATATTTCATGATCCATAAATACAAACCTTAGATATAATTACTTCTGACATTTCCATACAACTGTTGATCTCTAAGAATACAAATCCACATCTCGATAAACAGTTCAGAATTTCAACACAGTTCACATCGGACTACTTAGGACAGACAGCGCCTGGTGTCTACCACAATCCACAGCAAAATTCTCCTGTCCCCAGTGTAAACAAATACGCATCATCTACCAACCAACGTGCGGTATAACGTAGCTTTGATGCATTTCGGTGCTCAAAACGAACTATTCTGGACTATTTTCAGTTGTGTGCAACAAAGGGTGTACCTCTTAACTTATATACGTCATGGGCTGTCTACCCTCTTGATCCACAGACTCGTATCAAGCTGGTATCATATACTAGTATCTCCAACTTACTGGTGTCACTTCCACCGCCTCTTTTTTCTCAGTAATTTACCCTCCCTAAGCATAAATCAAAAGGGCATGCACATCATCATAGCTGGCAGACGCTGGAGCTGGGTCGGCCATGTCCTCAGAAGAGACCCCGATGCCATCACAAGAACAGCTATGCTATGGACCCCTGAAGGAAAACGAAAGAGAGGCCGACCAAAAACAACTTGGCGGAGGACTGTGGAGGCTGAGATGCAAAGAATGAACCAGAGTTGGGGCACTGTACGAAGGATGGCCGCCGACCGAGCAAAGTGGAATCAATTTGTTGTTGCCCTACAAGACGCCACCAGGCGTAATGGCCACTGACTGCTTTGACGGTCGGCGGCTAAGGATCAAAGAAGAAGAAGAAGAAGAAGCATAAATCACAAACCTAGTGGATTGGATGAAGATCATCGTTATTCTCAGTTACTTTGATGAAAAGAAAAATATGACTGGACAGCGAAAACGACTTTTGCCTGGTTAGAAACAGAAGTAAAGATCATGAAGAAGACATGGAAAAGACTAGCACGAGACAGGAAGACTTGGCATAAGATCTCTGAAGGCCTATGCTCCTTGGGGAGCTCAAATATGATGCTGAAATTCTGACCTACATTTATGTTATGAATCTTCTATATGGCGTCATTAATACGGACACGTGCTTAAATCATACGATATGTTTGAAAATCGAAGCATTTTCTTTGATCGTGCGTTCTGTATAATTTTATTTTAATTCTTGATGCGGCTTAAAGCTATAAGACTTTCATTTTCACGTCATTACCAAAGAGAAGTTGAAGTTTATACACTCCAAATTGCCTAACAAAACGGAAATTAATATAAAAACGGAACATTTATACGTTCTATTTGATATTCCTCGGGACAACGGAACGCCACGGTGAAAAGGGGTGTAATCCAGTTAAAACGGAACGTCTGGTCATACTAAGCTAAGAAATCAGGCGACACGAATCTGAGACAGGATAGGAAAAGAAACCAATACATGTAGAAATATGAAGATGTGGAGAAACAACTCATGATCTATAGGACGCGGTCTGAGAAGAGGAACATCGGAACACATGATAATAACGAGAAAGACTGAGGTAAGAGTTGACAGAGAAAGACAAAAGTGAAAAATACACATGGATTAGCAGCATGACATGGGAGAAAATGACCACCAAAACACACTTAGGCAACATTAGGGACCTGGTGTTGAAAAGAGAAATGATCACCTGCGCCTCCCGGCATAGCATTTCCTGATCATGGGAAATATTTAACAATGTGTAACAAAATAATTAAAAATAAGCCTATTCACCTATGTCTAATCTAACTCCATAATTCTCGCCGTTTGTACGTCGGTCACATCTAAGGGATGCAACTGTAGTTGAAAGTTAGACATTAATTGTATTGTTTCCCTTATATGTACTCTCCCTAAAATAGTAACACTCAACGAAGAAAAGTCGGCGTAGAACCCAGTTTCATTCCGGAAACGGATTTAACTCATTATTTTGTTAAAAATAACCTTAAAATGTAAGTTTTTGATTGTTTCTTCAAGACAAAATTTTAATTTAAAGTATTGCAGACTTATTATTGTGGATCAAAATGATAAGATGGCTGCAAAACGAGCTGCAGATGCTAAGAGGAAGAGACGATCGCGTCAGTCACAACGAGCAAGCGAGACTCTAGACGAAGCAGCAAAACGAGACAACTTGAAGCGGCACAAAGACAAGCACCGCGTCAGTCACAACGGGCAAATTAGTCTGGAGAAGAGCATGAACATTCTTTGAAACAGATCCACGCACTTTCACAAAAAAATGTTGTCATCAAAGAACTGTTATATTGAATTAAAAAGTATTTTAAAATTATATTACAGTATTTGATTTACTTCCGTCATTATTGACGAGTTATTGCTAGTATAATATACTATGTTAAAAACAATTAACTGTGTGTAACAAAAGGAGTGTCAGATTAGCAGAGTGGTTAGAGCGTTGACCTCTCGTGGCACAGGTGCCTGGTTCGATTCACGGTATCAACACGCTCGAATCTTCCCATCTGTAATTGGGTACCTGACTTTGCTTTTGAGTTGTGGAAGGAAAAGACAGCGAGGAAGGGAACTGGTCAGCCCACCTCTCGATGCTGGACCTGGTATAGTTGTTGCTGTCATTTTCGACGGAGTCATCTGTCAAGTTATTTGCTTATGTTTGTATCATAAGTATAATTGTGTCTTTACCTGCGATGTCAGGTTGATTAGGGGTTGTCTTCCCTTGTTTATTCATTCATTGTGTTTGACCTGTAGGGTCAGAGGTTGACAGTTCGGCGTAGGCCTATGGGAAGGTTTTTTTAAGCGGGAGTGAGATATACTTCCGGGAAGCCGGGAGGTCCTGTTTTTCTGAAGGGACCAAGAGTCCATTGTTTTTTCGGGGAGAATCTTCGAAGTAACTGCTATGGCAGTTTTCCCCAGTGAATCTCTGTGCGTCGGGATGACGACAGAATTCCTTGTGATGTTCTGAGGATTCATTTGCCAGGTAATACCGACCTTTATGCATTATTACGCTTTTCGGTGGCAGAACATGTAAAGGATTACCTAGGGTGAACAGCAGCTCACTGATCCGCCATTTCAGAACTTATATATTTGTGCTCGAGGTAGCCATCCAAGACTGTTAGTCTTATATTGTCCAGAAATCCAGTGACGAAGATATATTGTGGGAGCCGCAGATTGGCGGAACTTCTATCTACAATAAGTATTACTGCAGGGTTGATGATAACCTATTTAACAGAAGTACACGGCCGACGTCAGAACGAGGCCTGTGCTTTCGGCTATTATACTACAGCCTGATATGTGCAATTGGCGGGGAGTGCCAAGTTGCACCTATGTGTCATAGTAACTAAGGCATCTGACGCGTTTAGTCAGAGACGCCAAGGGCGACGCTACGAACTGTCATTATTGAAGAACTTTGCTATTGACCATGCACGTCTATTCCGATGTTTACCTTTTTGAATGCCAAATGTATACCTATCGATGTCAGGTCAGCATGACCTTGTTACACTGACTGTTCCTGTTGATACTATGTGTGTTCTCGTAAATAAATGTCTTGAAACATGCCTGCAGTGTCAAAGCATCCTTGATTACTGCATGTGAGAGTATGGGTTGCAGGATCTACATCTATACGAGCCTAAACACATTCGCGTCTTCATTCGCACCCACACTCAATTCATCATACGCTCGCACTACACATCTAACAACATGTATACTGTCTTGGGCCGGTGATCACATCAACAAGAAAAAAAAAGACAGTTACATTTCTGGTGGACCAGTTACGTGGGCTCTTATGATACATTTCTTGTCGCCAATGTGGCCTAGAAACTTACATTTCTGATGGACCAGATCTGTGGGTTTAAAAAGAACCGTTAATTTGAGAAGGTCATAGTAACTGCTGGTTGTTGGACTTTTCGTGAATACCACTTTATGTTACAGTGGATTTGACGTTCAGTGCGCGTTTGACATTTCGTTTCTGTGTTCGCAAGGAGCAAGGAATTTATTTTAGTTTCAGCTGTGACTGAACTTGTTCTGCAACACATTGAAATTGATTGCTATATTATGTTACTTCTACTGGTTTTTGTGTATTTTTCTGCGGGTTTTTCGGTTGGTGGGTCTTACGGTAAATATGCCACTTGATCGAGGCTTACTGTAAGCGTTCTGTAGGTGCAAATTTTCTTAATTTGGAAATTTGCTAGTGACAGTTGGTCGCTATTGATGTTAGCTGTGATGTAATTGTACTTAACGTTGTTTTTGTAATATTTTGTCTGTTTTTCAGTTTTGATTGTCGATTTGTTTTGTTTGTATTCTGTAGGTCTCTCCTTTCTTGTGTATTTCTCTACACATTTTTGGTTAAAACAGTGTTGCCATTTGTATTGTTTTGTATTTTTGTCTTTGTGTTTTTTTTTTTGGTTGTACTACATTACTGTCATGCACAGTCTACATACACATACTTGGTCATGTTTTGATATTATTGATAAGGTAGACTCTTCATATAGAGTTTGTTAAATAATATTATATAAGATATTTATACAAGTTCTTTGATAAAAGACTTGTTATCTACAAAGATTGAGACAAGGTGAAATACATATTCAAGTTCTTTATAAAAAAGACTTGTGCCCATAGTGAGTGGGATATAAGGGAATTTTTTTTCCACAGGTACTCAGGTGATTTTTTGGGTACATTATAAACAAGACTAAGAGTGTGAAAGAAAGTGAAGTGAGTATACAAGTCTAGCATTTCAGACTTGTCTCCCATTGAAGTGGGATAAGGTAATTTATTTAATTTTTTTTCAGGTTTCTGATCTCATTAGACAAGATGTCTACATTGGACTACTTTATTACACAAGGGAGAGCCCTTGATAAGACTGGTCAACAGTTAGAACAATGGGCTGTTGCTCAGTATGACAAAGCATTAGCTGCAGAAGAGAAAAAAGCTCAGGCTGAAGAGAAAAGATTAGAAAGAGAAGCTAATATTGCTGCTGAACAAAAGAAATTGCAGATGCAGGTCGAGGAAAGGAGATTTGAAGCTGAACAAAAGAGATTAGACAAAGAAGCTGAACAAAAGAGATTAGACAAAGAAGCTGAACAAAAGAGATTAGACAAAGAAGCTGAACAAAAGAGATTAGACAAAGAAGCTGAACAAAAGAGATTAGACAAAGAAGCTGAACAAAGGAGATTAGACAAAGAAGCTGCTGCAGAGGAGAGGAAAGCTCAAGCTGAGGCTGAAATCAGAAAAATGGAACATGAGGAAAGAAAACAGAAGATGGAACTTGATGAAAAACTCGCAACTTTGGAGTTAGAGAAATTGAAATTGGCGAGTACGGGTGCTCAGCAAACAACTTCGAGTACGACAAGGGAGTTTGTTAGTAGGATTAAATTGCCTCTTTTCAATCCTTTAAAGGATGACGTAGCAGATTATCTAGATAGATTCCAATTTTTGTGCGATACGCATAACATAAAAAAGGAAAAATATGTTGAACAACTGATGCCATTTTTTACAGGTGACACAGTGACTACTCTTATGACAATAGACGAACATGAGAGGACTAATTATGATGTTGTCAGGGCAGCATTACTAAAAAAAATATCAACTAAAACAAGAAGACTATCGTCTTCGTTTTAGGACAATGTTGCCAGAAAATGGAGTAGATTTCTCTGATTTTGTTACAAAGATACGTCGTACATTTACACGATGGGTTGAGTTGTCTCAGATTGAGAAAACATATGAAGGTCTAATGGACTTATTATTGCGAGATAAGGTTTTGTCATCTGTTAATGATTCTTTTCTTGCATTCCTTCATGAGCGTAAGCCTAAAAACTTAAAAGAAATGGAGGAATACTGTTGTCAGTATGCCACAGCACATCCCCATGCTATAGTTAGCAATTCTAAAGTGAAAGAAGGGTTGCCAGCTGCTTCGGCAACACCATATGGCCCTAATTTCAAAAAAAATTTCAGGGTGCTCAACAAAATTGGAATAGGGGAAGTAATCAAAATTACACTCAGAAGCGGAGTAATCCAACACATGATGGTTCTTCGTCTATGCAGTGGAGACAAGATGGTAGTTCTCGTAATTTTAGTGGTAATAATTTGAGACACTTTCGCAAAGGCTATCCAAATAATAACTATTCAAATTTTCGAGGTAATCATTCTCGACGTCAAGATTATGACGATGGTGAATTTAGAAACCGGGATTCAAACCGGAATGATGATTACAATAGGCAATATGATAACAATTACAGGGGAAATGATAGTCGAAATAATTACAGGGGAAATGATAATCGAGGTAGACCTAGGTTTAACAAGAAAAGACCTTACCAACAGGCAAACTCTGCGCAACAAGAGTTTGATGGAGCCTGTAATACAGTAAATGATAGTGGTAACTCTAGGGCTATCACTGGTTGTGCTTTCGATTTTGGGAGAGCAACTGAATGCCCCCAATGCTTAACATTGTTTGACTCATCAACTGTATCTACGCTAAGTTGTGGTCACCCTCTTCCTGCTCTACCTGCTACAGTTGCGCATGATGGGAGAGGATCTCTCATCTTAGATAAAGGTCTAATAAATGATAGGCTAGTCTCAGTACTTTTCGATTCGGGATGTACTACCGTCGGGGTTAAGGAGTCTCTGATAGATCCTTGCTGTGCCACTGGAAAAACAATCAAATGTGTTACATTTGGTGGTACTATGGAAAGCTATCCTACTGCTATTATTAGGATTGACACTCCTTTCTTCACAGGAGATGTCCATGCATGTCTTCTTCCTAATCCTATTGCGGATCTTATAATCGGTCGTATTCATGGGGTTAAGGAATGCACCCTGCAACAAATTTCTAGTTGGGAAGAAGAAAACATTCAAACGGTCAATGCAGTGATGACAAGAGCTCAAGCTCTTAATCCCCCAACTTCATCTGATAATAGTAATGAAGTTGATAGCCAAGACGAGCACTTGGTGATTTCCCATGACTCGTTTGTTAAACGTCAAGAAGAGGATCCTTCTTTGAAGAAATACTTCCTTCTTGCAAAGAAAGGGGATCCCAATCAAAATACGAATCACAAATCGTATATTACTATGAAGAATGGTATATTGGTACGAATGGTACAAAACTCGGACAAGTCTATGCATTCGCAAATTCTTGTGCCTAAGTGTATGAGAGCCTTAATTCTTCGGCATGCACACGATTCTCAGTGTGCTGGACACATGGGTTTTTTCCAGAACTAAAACTAGAGTCCTTGCGTCATTCTTTTGGCCATTCGTGAATAAAGACATCCGAATTTATTGCCGATCTTGCAAAATTTGTCAAGAGGTCAAGTCTAGGGGTCTGAGACATGCTGCTCCTATTCAGGCTGCAGATATTCCGATTCGGCCGTTTCAGAAAATGGCTATAGACATCATTGGTCCGTTCAAAATTAAGTCAGCCAGAGGACACCAATTTATCCTCACTTGCGTGGACATGTGCACGCGTTGGCCAGAGGCTATTCCTCTGAAGAGCATATCAACTGTCGATATCGCTGATGCTCTTTGGCTCGTATTTTCTCGTCTGGGATTCCCCGGAGAAATACTGTCGGATCACGGCACTCAGTTAATTTCGGACGTTATGTCTCAGGTAATGGCTACGCTAGACATTAAAAGGTCTCTCAGTAGTATTTATCATCCAATGTCCAATGGATTGGTAGAACGTCTTAACAGGACACTAAAGAACTTACTTGGCAAGATAACGGAGGATCATCCTGAAGATTGGGACAGGGTTTTACCTGCAGTCCTCTTTGCCTATAGAGAGGTTCCCAACGAGCATACAGGGTTTTCTCCTTTCGAACTTGTCTTTGGCGCGCAACCGCGCGGGCCAATGTCCTTGTTACACGATTTGATAACTTCCGATAATATTGACGATGATACACAATCGTCATATGAATATGTTATAGCTCTTAGAGAAAAGATTATCGAATCGTGCAGGTTAGCAACTTCATCTTCCGAATTTGCGAAAGAAAAAGCTAGGCGATTTGCTAATAAGAAAGGACGCCTACGTCAACTTTGTCCTGGAGACAAAGCATATGTCTTACTGCCCTCAAGAGAGAATAGACTTCTCATTTCTTGGAAGGGTCCATACACTATAGTCTCGAAAATTTCTGATGTCGACTATATTGTCGATGTGGATGGAAGGCATAAAACCTTCCATATAAATATGTTAACAGAGTTTATTGAACGTCCAGACTATTTGCAGCCTATTTTCCAGGCGACGGACGACTCTCCAGTCCAACATGGTCACATCTCATCCCTGTCCGTTATACAGGATGAGGAAACTTTTTTTTCTGACGTGAATTTACCTCTTCCTGCGATTCCACTTACTTCAACGGAATCGTGGAGAAACGTTACAATCTCTTCCAACTTGTCTTTTGAGGAACAACGTCAAGTATCCTCTACGTTACAATCATATCAGGATGTCCTTACCGACATTCCTGGACACACAGATGTCATAGAACATGACATCATACTTACTGATCGTAATCCGATCAGAGTAAGACCATACCCAATACCTATTCATTTTCAAGCACAAGTCGAGAAAGAATTGGATGAAATGATTCAACTACAAATAATTGAACCATCCACTTCAGCTTATTCTTCGTCAATAGTTATTGTTCGAAAGAAAGACAATAACATACGTCTTTGCGTTGATTATCGCAAATTAAATCAAGTTACGAAGTTCGATGCTGAACCTATGCCGTTATTAGATGATCTACTTATTAGACTTTCTAAAGCTAAATTCTTTACTAAACTAGACTTGTCGAAAGGTTATTGGCAAGTCCCATTGACGGAACACGCCAAACCTCTCACTGCTTTTTCGACACCTAGGGGTCTGTTTCAATGGAATTTTATGCCTTTCGGGCTTATGAACGCCCCAGCGACTTTCGTACGCATGATGCGACGAATTCTATCAGATCGTGCAGATGTCATTGCATATTTAGACGACATCTGTCTTTTCAGCGATACTTGGGAAGAACACTATGTGGGTCTGAAGGAATTGCTATCTACTCTACGTGAGCATAGTTTGACTGCTAAACCCTCTAAAGCTTTTGTTGGGTTTAGTGAAATTTCCTTCCTAGGTCATCGAGTTGGTCATGGTCTGTTGAAGACAGAGGACCAAAACATTTCAAAGATATTAAATATCTCGGTTCCGAAGACAAAAAAGCAAGTGCGTAGTCTCTTGGGATTGATACAATTCTATGGAAGATTCATTGAGAATCTGTCCTCCATTATGGCACCACTTTCAACGTTATTGAAAAAAGGTTCTCCTAATATGGTGCGTTGGTCCCAAGAATGCCAATCTTCATTGGATCAGGTTAAGAATTTGTTCTCATCTCATCCTATCTTAAGACTACCGACGATTGATAAGACTTTTGTCCTTCGTAGTGATGCCTCTTCCACTGGCATTGGAGCGGCACTAATGCAGGAATATTCAGGAACTCTGCATCCTGTAATGTATATTTCTAGGAAGCTGAATGCGGCAGAAAGGAATTACTCGGTTTTGGACCGTGAATTGTTGGCTATGGTTTGGTCCATTCTTAAGCTACAAAGGTTCCTTCTGGGCGCGCATTTCTTTATGGAAACCGACCAAAAAGCTCTTACGGCTATGCAAAGTAAGGATTTGAAGAGCTCGAGATCTACTCGTTATGCTATTGCTCTTCAGCCTTTCCATTTCACGGTGCGAGCTATCCGTGGTTCGGATAATGTGATGGCGGACATATTGTCTAGATGCCCACATGATTCCAGTTAAATCTTGTGTCCTAGTTTTTCCTGATATACTTTCAGACTTAGGTCTGTCCTTAATATCATAATATGTTGTAATACAAATGTATTTGGATGATGTTTAGATAATTTAACAAATTTCATTTTGTCCATCCATCAGTGATATGTTGCTAAAATAGCATTGACATTTGTATATTGCTATGATTATATTATTTAGTAATGTTTGATATATGATTGGTATTGCCAGCAACTTAGGTTTCTTGAATGGTATCCCTTAGTTTGTTTGGCTTAAAGGAAATATTTTCTCCTATGTTGAGAGATGATTTGTACCCTCTTCTATTGTACCTGATATTAGGTTCATTGTTTGCATGAGCACAGAAGTGATACTGGTGCTATCTTGCTCATGAACATATTAAAAAAAAAAAAAAAAAATTGCATTTTTTTTTTTACAGGGGGGTGGTAGTAATGTTGCTGTCATTTTCGACGGAGTCATCTGTCAAGTTATTTGCTTATGTTTGTATCATAAGTATAATTGTGTCTTTACCTGCGATGTCAGGTTGATTAGGGGTTGTCTTCCCTTGTTTATTCATTCATTGTGTTTGACCTGTAGGGTCAGAGGTTGACAGTTCGGCGTAGGCCTATGGGAAGGTTTTTTTAAGCGGGAGTGAGATATACTTCCGGGAAGCCGGGAAGGTCCTGTTTTTCTGAAGGGACCAAGAGTCCATTGTTTTTTCGGGGAGAATCTTCGAAGTAACTGCTATGGCAGTTTTCCCCAGTGAATCTCTGTGCGTCGGGATGACGACAGAATTCCTTGTGATGTTCTGAGGATTCATTTGCCAGGTAATACCGACCTTTATGCATTATTACGCTTTTCGGTGGCAGAACATGTAAAGGATTACCTAGGGTGAACAGCAGCTCACTGATCCGCCATTTCAGAACTTATATATTTGTGCTCGAGGTAGCCATCCAAGACTGTTAGTCTTATATTGTCCAGAAATCCAGTGACGAAGATATATTGTGGGAGCCGCAGATTGGCGGAACTTCTATCTACAATAAGTATTACTGCAGGGTTGATGATAACCTATTTAACAGAAGTACACGGCCGACGTCAGAACGAGGCCTGTGCTTTCGGCTATTATACTACAGCCTGATATGTGCAATTGGCGGGGAGTGCCAAGTTGCACCTATGTGTCATAGTAACTAAGGCATCTGACGCGTTTAGTCAGAGACGCCAAGGGCGACGCTACGAACTGTCATTATTGAAGAACTTTGCTATTGACCATGCACGTCTATTCCGATGTTTACCTTTTTGAATGCCAAATGTATACCTATCGATGTCAGGTCAGCATGACCTTGTTACACTGACTGTTCCTGTTGATACTATGTGTGTTCTCGTAAATAAATGTCTTGAAACATGCCTGCAGTGTCAAAGCATCCTTGATTACTGCATGTGAGAGTATGGGTTGCAGGATCTACATCTATACGAGCCTAAACACATTCGCGTCTTCATTCGCACCCACACTCAATTCATCATACGCTCGCACTACACATCTAACAACATGTATACTGTCTTGGGCCGGTGATCACATCAACAAGAAAAAAAAGACAGTTACAATAGTGAAGTCTCTAACACTTCACTCCCCTACGGCAGTATCTGCTATGAGACTATCTTTATCTTTTTAACAAAAGGTTATGCACATTTAACAAGGCGTAACAATAGGTTTTCAGTTTTGTAACGCTATAAATGGGAAGATAACATCAAGAGATGGACAAGAACAAGTCTACCAGAGTGCACCATCAAGATAAGAGACAGAAGACGTTGGAGATCATTGCAGCCGATCTTCGATGTGAAGATGGCAGCTGATGATGAACAGTAAGTATATACATATAAACGGTATGTTTAAAAAAAAAGATCAAAAGACAACACCATTTATAAAAAATAGTCGGAGAAGAAATTAAACGGATAAACAAAGACATGAAAACCGTTGAGACGATAGAAGGTGTTGGCAATTTCTGGAAGTTCAATGCTCCTTGAAGGTAATGAACAAATGAATACAACAGAAGCTATACATACTCGACAGCATCTAAAAATAGGTATAGCATACTTCTCCCTCCGGCATGTCGTACAAGCCGACCAATATGAGGGTGGGCATGAGGTGAACAACCTCATCATGTCAAACAAACTGCCACAGCAGTTATCGCTGCAAAAGCATACGAATACTTTGTGTAGGCTTCCTGCAATGGAACCAGTTATAGTGGTGGTTTCATGGTGCGTCAGCTACGCTAAGAAAAAAGGTGAATATCAATCAAATCATCAAATTCCATAATTCTCTCCATTTGTACGTCTGTCACATCTAAGGGATGCAACTGCAGACTTATTGTTGGAGCTACTCGCTGGAAATGAAACGGTTTATTGGAGCATAGATACCCGATGATCCCAACGACGCAGTTGATTTCCCAACCTAGTACCTTAACGAGCAGTGCCCATCAGGAATACCACTGCATTTGCTGAAATTAAAGGTTACTGCATGTTTCATGCTATTGCGAAATCTGAACGCAAAAACGGACTATTGAATGGCACGCGTTTCGTCATAAAAGTCTTGCATCGGAATTCCATTAATGCAGAAATTATCACTGGCAGTAATAATGGAGAAGAAGTCTTAATTCCTCGCATTGACTTAGATCCGAGCGAGCGCAGTTTGCCATTTAGGATACGACGTCGTCAATTCCCAGTGATTTTAGCATTTGCAATGACGATCAATAAGGCGCAAGGACAATCACGTAGGAATTTTCCTTCGTGAACCTGTTTTCGGACACGGCCAGCTCTATGTCGCCCTCACCCGAGGAACAAATCATGAAAACTTCAAAGTTTTTGTTAAAAACACTTTTTAATCAGGGAACATTTTTTGAAACAAATCCACGAACTTTCACAAGAAATGTTGTCATCAAATAACTTTTATATTGAATTTAAAAATATTTTAAAAATATATTACAGTTTTTGATTTACTTCCGTCATCATTGACGGGTTATTGCTAGTGATGACATATTTGCTTAATAATGTGTAGTCAAAAAAAGTAAATCAAAACGCGCTAACAAAATTTAAAAATTAGAAATCTACCCACCAAATATATTTATAGAACGTGTGATTCCTTATTTCATACATTACGATTCTCGTCGGTGCTACGGAATTCATGCACTGTGCTGAGATCCTCCTTGTGTGATCTAACGGAGGAGATTGGAGCACTGATGGAGCTGTCCGTATGCAATGAAGATGGTCCTCTAAAAATACCAATCAAACCAAACTTCGTCATGTCAAACAAATTACCACAGACACCGCCGCTGAAAGGGAACACAAACAGTTCAATGTAGGCTTCTTGCTTAGGGACAAGCAGCATTGTTGGTTCTATACTCCTTGAGGAGCTAAGGGAAAAGCAGAAGATATATATATACACACTGAATGTTTCCCTCTAAAATCCTGTGCGTTTTTCGATGAAGAAAGTCGTCATTATTACTAACAACAACTGCACGCACTCGGAGCCAATGGCAGACAACTCCCGGGCGCCACTGTCAATAAGCACAAGGGAATAAACGGTGTGCACGTATTATCACCCATTGATTTAACGATATTTAAAAATTCTGCACGACATAATAGTAGGCAGTAAACAATCCTGATTGTTAACATCAAGACCCCGTTAATGAGAGGCTAGATTCGATCCTCAGCATTGTTGGCTCAAGGCACGTAATCTGCGCGTATCTGTCAGGCGCCGTTGACTGGCCTTCCCGACATTTAGTACCCCTAGTCAATTTAATGCTAGATCATATGTGAAAGTTCACATAATCTCATCACTCTAATTTAATGTTTGATCATAGGTAACTGTTATAACAATCAAAGTTGTTCTTTTATCAGTCAATACCCTTTAGCTCCCCAAGGAGCATAAGACTTCAACAAATGCATGCCACGTCCTATTGTAACGTGCGATCTGCTCAAGTTCTGTCCATGTCTTCATCATCACTTTCATTTCTCTCTCCAGGTCTCTTCTACACGTGTGTGTGTTTTTTGTTGGGTCTACCTCCGCCTCTTTTACACGTGTGTGTGTTTTTTGTTGGGTCTACCTTCGCCTCTTTTACACAGGGGATGCCAGAATAAGGACTTCCGTGTAATGCTGTCTTCAGGTTTTCTTGCTGTGAATACGCACTGCTAGCGTAAAATCTATCTGTTTTCAGTGTCACGTAGTTAGTCTGATAATTCTGATGGAACAAAGAATTCTTGCTGTGAATACGCATTGCTAACCTAAAACCTATCTCTGTTTTCAGTGTCACGTAGTTAGCCTGATAATTCTGATGAAACAAAGAATTTTTGCTGTGAATACGCACTGCTAGCCTAAAATCTATCTCTGTTTTCAGTGTCACGTAGTTAGCCTGATAATTCTGATGAAACAAAGAATTCTTGTTGTTTTCGACATTACTGTTAATGAAAACATTTACTGCTGTTTTACTATACATGAAACAGTTACTTCATGATTACTCTGTTGTCTATGCATACAGGCAAATCTGGAGTTATCCTTATATGACCACCAGCTAAGCACAATGCTATAGTATAAAGACATGGAAGTGAACATCTGTCTATGGGGATAATTACACCCTCATTGACTCTTGAAGTCATCCATACATTTCCAGGGATTCAACCTGTGGTGAAACATGTTGAGAACCCAGCACTGCACACTAAGCTTGGAGGAGTCATTTGAGCACCCGACATAACTCTGGCTTCTACCTGGCTGGCTGCATGTGAAAGGATCTCACTGTGGACCCATGATATGCACGAGGTGCTGAGAAGTGGCTCTGTGTAGGGCGTGACAATTCCTTGGGAGACCCCAGAAACAGAACACAGTATTTTAGTTGTGCATATTAGGATAGCCCTTTGGATGGCGGGGAATGCACATCATGTCACATGCTTCTTCCTCCTAGCTTGGGGCTAGATGGGATGATCTATTAAATGCAAACCAAGCTGCAGAAACTGGAGTTCATGACGTCAACTCAACATGTTTCGGAATGTCAGAAAAGCCACAGGAAAATCCTAGATCTACAGTGTAGATAATACCAAGGAGTCTTCAACTTGGTATTGGCTGCAAAAGAGCGAGAAGGTCAGTAGCCCTAGTTATTCAACAACAACTACTACTCTGTTGTCTATTTTTAAAACTGTGTCACAATATCTGGAGATTTCTCGTAGAGTTATTTAAAGAGTTGTCTGCTGATTTATAAGGATATAGATATAGCCTATCTTTTAAGTTAAATTTGAGAATAATATGTAGCTTACGAGCAAATAACCGGCCAAAAAATGATGGGGATCAGTTACGGTGTTGTCTTTCTGCTGTATGTCCTGATGAATACATCATTTCTGCTCTAGTCATTTCACTCCTTTCATTTTCCATTGTAACTTAATTTGATCTTGTAGTCAAACTTACCACGACTTGTGGTCAATGGATATTGCACCGTGAACAAAAATTGAAAGGCTTGCACGCTCTTTTCGTGGTGCATTGCGCGCCGTTTCCGTATTTTCCCGAAAGTGGTCCGTGAAAAGATTGCTAGGCATCCGATGTCTTTTAAGTTCAATTTAGTCTTCATAGGTGCAATGCTCGCCTTTTCCGAATTTTCGAAAAAAATCTGAAAGGATTAGTTCATTTTTGGTTACAGACGTGCACTCAGATAATTAGTAATGAAGAGATAATATCCCGTTACACGCCCATTGAGGCATATTGGGAATATGGTGTTAGGCAGTGGCGTATTCACTATGTGTGCTGCGCACACCTATGCCCGAAGGAAAATAAAAATTTAATGTATTATTCTATAAAATATTTCTCTTATAATGTTCTGCTTTCGGACCGCACGCATCAGGATAACGGATTTTCCCGCATAGAATCTACGAGTATAATCTAGTTTCAGTTTCCCAGACGCGTTTTATAGTGCAGTTTTTTTGGTTGGTAGCAATCGCCCGAAGTTTCTCGGGTAATTCCGTCACTATGCGTGCTGCACCTTTCGGCTTTACGTTTGAAGACTGGTTTGTGTAAATCGGGGTCATGGCCAGATACTTCAATACAATACGAATATGCGTGCGGTGGTCTTGCAGCTCTCGAGTTGTAAAAATCGGCTGTGTCCGTCCAGTGTTTTTTGTGATTAATTTTTGTTAGTTGCCGGGAATGCAGATTATTACAGTGACAGTGAGTTTCAAGTTGTAAGTTAATTAGTATTTCGGAGATAATTGACATATACCCCTAATAACTATCGTTGCGTAATTGAATATAGTTGTTTTTTAAAGAAGAAGGGGAAGAAGTTAAATAGTAGGCGTACATATTCATTTTAAGTAGCAGCACGCCTAGCTCGCATTACCAGGATACGCCACTGGTGTTAGGCCCATATTTTCTTGACCATCGGCACACTAGGGGTGATGTGGTCAGCATCACGCTGGCCGCCTTAACCGTCCCAGAGTTGCTCTGGTACCCAGTTGGGGCTGGGTCGACCCAGGAGCCGTTTGTGGCCTAAAAAAATCTCACCTCATCTGGGGATCGAACCATAGACCACTGAGCTAAATGAAGAGATAGGCGAAAGGAAATTTCTTATAAGAAAGGAGAGATCAGAGATGATTTGAGCTGGTTTACTTGCACAGGGCGTGTCGAAATGGGAATAATTCATGAGCACCTTATTCATTCATTCATTCATAACCCTTCACTCCCAAAGGAGCATAGGCCTTCAACAAACACATGCCAAGTCCTCCTGTAACGTGCCATCATCACAAGAACTTTCCACTTCTTCCTCATCATTTTCACCTGTCTCCAATTGTCTTCTCCAGGTGTTTTTGATCTACTTCTGCCTCTTTCTCCCTGGGGATTCCAGAACAAGGACTTTCTGGTAATGATATAAACAATGTTCCTTAATGTGTGTCCTATCCATTACCAGCGGCTTCTTCTCATTAACATTGATTTTCATAATTTTACTTTAATTAGCACTGCTGTTAACTGATCTGCGACAGCTGATTACTACTAGTCTATTGTGTAATCTGACATTTTAAATGTTATCGTGTGTGCACGTTGTCATATTATTGAAAGTTGTCTCATCTTAGACCGTCGCTTCTCTAATTGCGACTGTGGCTGACGAATAGTTACCCTGTTTTTGTAGAATATTCAATCAATCTATACTCTTCAGCTCCTCAAGAAAAATAAGCCTTCAGCAAACACATCCCAAGTTCTCCTGTCACGTGTCACTAACTCAACGTCATCACACATCTCCCTCGTCATTTTGCTATCTGCCTCCAGATCTCTTCTCCATGCGTTCTTCGGTCTACTACTTCTTGTCTTACTTGTCTACTACTTCTTGTCTTACTTGTCTACTACTTCTTGTCTTACTCGTCTACTACTTCTTGTCTTACTTGTCTACTACTTCTTGTCTTACTCGTCTACTACTTCTTGTCTTACTCGTCTACTACTTCTTGTCTTACTCGTCTACTACTTCTTGTCTTACTCGTCTACTACTTCTTGTCTTACTCGTCTACTACTTCTTGTCTTACTCGTCTACTACTTCTTGTCTTACTTGTCTACTACTTCTTGTCTTACTCGTCTACTACTTCTTGTCTTACTTGTCTACTACTTCTTGTCTTACTCGTCTACTACTTCTTGTCTTACTTGTCTACTACTTCTTGTCTTACTCGTCTACTACTTCTTGTCTTACTTGTCTACTACTTCTTGTCTTACTCGTCTACTACTTCTTGTCTTACTTGTCTACTACTTCTTGTCTTACTCGTCTACTACTTCTTGTCTTACTCGTCTACTACTTCTTGTCTTACTTGTCTACTACTTCTTGTCTTACTCGTCTACTACTTCTTGTCTTACTCGTCTACTACTTCTTGTCTTACTCGTCTACTACTTCTTGTCTTACTCGTCTACTACTTCTTGTCTTACTCACAAGTGTATTGCTCATTTATAAAATTGGCTCCAAAACCATTTTTCATTTTTCCCTCCCTAAAAACTTGTTGTAGATGGCCTGCAAGCTGTTTTCATGATGTCTTGTTTGTTTGTTTGTTTTTATTACCCCACGTGTTTTTGGGTTATTTGCTCTATCTACTGGTCACGTGCTCCTGTTTCCATTATAAGGACTATTTCATTCTATTCAGAATCTGCATTTAAACAAACAATTGTTACTGCACGCTTTACATGTTTTATACTCGTTTAATATCCCCATCATCATGTCAAATTGATGTTTACATCTGAAGAACCTGTAATTTTTACGTATATTTGTCCACTTACCTGACAGGTAATTTACTGCGCTTATTTATATTTTTTATTCTGTATTATATTTTTTTTTACGTCTAATATCTTCTTCTCCATAGTGGTTTTCTATATAATTTCATTTCAATCACTTACGCGTCATATACCTATCTATATTTGCCACCCTACTTAATATTTATTTGCTTGTTGCAGATTCTGATTAACGTTTATTTTAGTAAATGTGCCAGGGACTTTTCTGAGCAAATGTGATGCAAGCTTTAATGCTGGCCACATTTCATGATTTGTTTCTAACCTTTTTTTTCTTTAACTAAGCGGTTAGAGCGCTTGCCTATCGCGGTAAAGTTACCATGTTCCAGGATCAAAACCTAGCAGAGTCACGCTCCAGTCCACCAGCTGTAAATGTGTACATGACTGTGCTCTTTAGTTAGAGAAAAGCTAATGCAGCGAGAAAGGAACTGGTCATAAAAAGCTGGACCTAGTATGGTGAAGTCTCTAACCCTTCACTCCCCTATGGCAGTATCTACTAAGGCACTACCCTGTTAAGCAAGGTTCGCTCAATTTAACCTAGAAAAAAGGCCAAGTTGTGAGTGTTGCGGGATGCCTCCCCTGCTTTGCAGTAGTGGTCCAACAATGGCCAAAACTCAAGAGTATCTAATGTGGGTCTTCGAAGATATCTACCTTCACTTAAGATTATTCTTGAAAGATTGGTAAATAGAAGGATAATGATGCTTCTATCTTGAGGGAGTATTCACAAGATATTCAGAAGTCAAGAACAATGCTGAATGTGTCTTAGCAAAGTTAACTTATTATTTGCCCGCCGCCTTTTGTGAATAGATATATTGTGTATTTTATTTAACTCGTTCAAGCCCCCAACTGATTTAACAGTAAAATGCTACTTTACTAGCTCGTTTATCTATGGAAAATACTGGTTCATACGTGTGCACTTCTCTCTGTAATAATTAAATCAATTGTGAATTTGTAAAAACATAAAACAAATTTAATGCTCAATTATCTTTTAACAAAGGTAAAATAAATAAATAGTTGATGAGTTAATATTGGTTTCTTCACTGAAACGTTGCTGGAAATGTATTATTAAAGTGTTCATATGGTTCTGACCTAATAAGATTAGACTAAGCTGTCAGATTAATGAAGGCTTGTAGTTGCCGCTGACTGCTCCGTCAATTTACGATTTCTGTGGCGAGGGCACGTCCCAAAACGTGAGTGCAAGGGTTAACCGCTCCTGGTTAATTCGAATATCTACACAGGCCGTTTAAGGTAGGCGTCTAGTGTTGATTACAAGCTCTGAGCCACAGGTTCGTCTTCCAAACTGGTATCGTAGACCGGTACCACAAATGGGCTTGTAGTTTCGTACCACGAACTTTAGAAGAAACCAAAGGCCTCTGCTAAGGTTATGTTTTCTTATACTAAACAGGCGCCTTCCCGTTGTCACTTCCAGCGACTCTTTTTCTCAGTAATTTTATCCCCCCTGAGTATACATTATAGCTCAGTGGATATGATAAACTTGCACCATTACTTTCAGTTAATCTACGCGAAAGGTATGCCTGGACAGCAGAGAATGCAATAGCTTGTGCCAGGGTGAACATGTCTAAGCATACATATAACGTATTACAAATGATAATAAATATTAACACATGATGTCATCATCCAAGAGAAAATGAAAATTCTCGATGAGAGGTCACAACAAGTGGGCCTGAAAATACACAGGGAAAAGACAAAGATTATGAGAATAAATGCAAGAAATGATAACAAGGTTCAACTTGAAGAAACACCACTAAAAGATGTAGAATCGTACACATATCTGGAAAGTAATATAGACAAAGTTCTAGGGACAGACAGTGATATCAAAATAAGAATACAAAAAGCAAGAGGAGCTTTCATTGCAATGGGAAACATATGGAGAACAAGAGAAATCAAGTCCAACACGAAAATAAGAATCTTCAACTCAAATGTGAAATCAGTCCTATTGTATGGCTCTGAGACACTGAGAACAACAAAAACAACAACCAAAAAGCTACAGACTTTTATAAACGGGTGCTTGCGTAGAATAGAAGGACGGAAATGGTATGACAAAGTCACAAATGTGGAATTGATGACAAGAACCAGACAAGTGCCAGTGGAACAAGAGTTGAGAAGAAGACGCTGGCGATGGATAGGACACACATTGAAGAAATTTGTTGATAGCATTACAAGGCAGTCTTTGTTCTGGAATCCACAGGGAAAGAGAGGCAGAAGTAGACCAAAAAACGCATGGAGAAGAGAACTGGAAGCAGAGGTGAAAATGATGAGGAAAACATGGAAAGAACTTGAGCGGATGGCACAGGACAGGAAGACTTGGCATGTGTTTGTTGAAGGCCTATGCTCCTTGGGGAGCTAAAGGGTATTGAATTGAATTGATATCATCATCCACTCCTTCTCCAGTAGGAGTCTGGGGTTACCTCTGCTTTTGGTTCCCTGTGAGAACTAGCACGAAGCAATCACCAACGCTTTGCAGTGGTGGTTCATGAGTATATCATTTTCACATGCTGGGGTTGCCAGCCTCGTATGGACCTAAATAACCACCAGCAAGTACAAACATGTCAAATTCATAGTATAAAATATATATTACAACTCACCCCAATAGTTGGGAACTCTATATTTATTGCTTAGTAGAATGATCTTGGCAACTTGATTAAGATGCCTCGAACACGCGTCTGGTGTATTGTTTCTATTTAGAATTCCTCTGTGGCTTGTGAGTGGTCCTGTAGAATCTGGTTTCCGTATTAATATTGACGAGTTTTCTAATGATGTTTCAGAAGATGCTCTAATACTTTTTTGTCCCCGGTCCTTTAATTCAAAATCCTAACTCTATTCTTTCTTTGCTTTGTCTGGGCTGTCTACTTTGACGATCTTGGAATGCAGTGTCGTATAGCTCGAATTCTGCTTTCACGTTTACCGTATGAAGTCAACCTGTTTCAACAACTTAAGCGATTATAATTAATCCTTAAGGATGGTCAATTAGCCGTGAAAATGAACAGAGGTAAAAAATTTAAGGAGGGGCGCGGCAAATTTTTGTGTGTAGAAAAATGATGAGATAAATGGATAGTGGTAGAGAGAGAGAGAGAAAATACTAAAAGGAGAACGACCAATTATGTGACAGTGAGGTATGCATTCTGTGCACAAAAACGGGACGTAGTAGAGAATATTTAGTTTTGTGCACCAAAATGCATCAAGTGCGACGCACGTTGATTGGAAGATCACGTGCTTTTTGTTGACACTAGTGACAGAAGGAGTTTGCTATGGACTGTGTTAGCGAGCGAGCGTGTTTATGGAATGTATTCTGATATGGACTGTACCAATGTATTCATCCAAGATGTGAATTTGTATTCTTCGAGATCGACATCAGAGTGGAAATGTCAGATGCAATTGTATTTTAGATCTTGATGCCTGAATTCGTAAATACTGTCATGAAATGATGACTGAAATAATGTTTCATATTTGAGAATCGTAAGTAAAGTTTGAATGACATGAAATGGAATATGATACTTCTGATGTAATGTCTCAGAAGATGATGAAAGTTGTACTACACTGAATTTGTCCGCCTTTGTCGTGTTACATTGTAATGCGACAAATTATAATCTAGTCATTATTTATGTTCGTTGGATTTTATTGACTTCCAAACATTGTTATAGTAGTAGTGTTTTATCTAGATGTTAGACGCGCATGAATCATGATTTACTGTCTTTTGCTACACTTTTGAGCCTGAACCAGCATATATAACAAGGGGTTATAGATTGTATTAGAGCAAATGTTCAATTTTTAAAAAAAATTGCCTCGTTTTGGCTATGGACAACCCATTCAATCTAGACACAGTAACCCTTAAAAGGTAACAAACCGTATAGTCCGGTAATTAACGTCTAACTGATTCTTTATGTACTGTAATCGTATCATTACATTTATTGTCCATTTGGACCTGAAGTGTTTCTACTTTTACAGAGAGGAGGCCAGCAATCGATAAATGCCAGAAAATACGACTATAGTCTGATCCTACATAAGTAGACGTTGTATTTGAGACTGACATTTTTGTATCTTTCTTTGAGAAGTTCTAATATTAAAATATAACCTGAATGTGGCCAATTATTCTTCTGCACAAGCGATTCATATTTCATGTGTGTATTTTTTCTTCATTATTTTATTGTTAACGCGTGCTTTCCGTATCTATTTCGAGCATCTTGGATAACAAATTGTTATTCACGTATATTGCATACAGTTTCAGTAATAGCATGGTCATAAGGACGCCCCGCTCCGTCACATTCTTGTTGAAGAGCGTTAGTAAATTTAGTACTCAAATTTTTGGGCACTTTGAAGCCTGGGAATAGACTGTCACCTGTATAAATGTGTTCGTCTTTTTAACTAGATGTTTTTTTAACTCATAAAAGGCGTGATTGTTTTTCCCCATGCTGGACACAAAGAATTTTCTGTTGCTTTGAGTTGCGAATAATTGTAAAGTTTAAGGGTCGATTCTTTCGAAGTTTTTTTTAAAGATTGGTAATTTTAAAAATATTTTAAAGGAAACTGAATGAGGATTAAGGAAATATAAAAGTGGGACACGATTTTTTTTAAAAAAAATTGTTAAAATATGTCGGGCCCAAAAACTGGTCTTCCGGCACGAGTGCAATGGAAATTCGCCACGATTATTGACCTTTCGTATTTTATGAGTTTAATTAAATATTAATTTTTAGTTTCCGTTTAACTGCTTCTTATTTAAGCCATTGCTCAGCTCCTGTTCTCATTATGACAATATTTTTTCCAAAGTAATCGTTTTCCTTCGGTTGCAATATTTCTCAGCGCTTTTGTCAGCAAGTTACCTTATCGATCGCTGAAGGTCAAAAATGACTTTGCTTTGACATGTAGAGCTAATTGCTTTAAGAATATAGTTAGATATAACAGTTGGGCGACAGCCGCTGAGATTCAAAGATGTGTGCAAGAGAGACATGAGGGCACTTGACATAAATCCAGCAAGCTGGGAGGATGAAGCTGCCGATCGCACCAAGTGGCTGTGCTATCTGCGGCGCCACCTCAGTGTGGGCGAAAAGAAGTTCTCACAGAAAGCAGAAGAGAGGAGAAAACATCGAAAGGAACACCAGGACAATAAGCGGCTGAGGGCTGTCACTTCAGGGGCGCATTCCCATAGTCAGTTATGACTGAAGAGGCTTTTATTATGTTATTATTATATTTTTAGATGCAGTGGCGACTTAGGTTGTGCAAGGCCATAGGCAAGCGTTAGCTTGCTAGGTCGCTTTTAAATAAATTCCTTGTTGTATCGACAACCTATATTTGTGAGCGAGTCCCTAAAAGCTCAATGCCTTAGGCAAAAGCCTTGGTTGGCCATGCCTAAAACAGCCACTGGTTTGATGTAAGGGACAAAAACAGTAGATTATGTTCAGATGGAAAGATAGTATTAGGAAGAATTATTTGACACCACTCTTCAATAAATGTAATTCAATAGAACTATTATTGTCAGTAGGAATAAATGAGTGTCAGCTCATTAGACGACGTGCGTGAATTGCAAAGGGCGAAAAAGATATACAATATGTGTTCGGAAATAATCGTCGTGCAATAAATGTGAATGTCATAAAGATATTTCCGATCACATGATCAGAAGGTTACAATTTTAGAGGTCTAATTTTGTTATCTGGAATTCACTTCGTATATAGCTTTCATAGCGGACGTTTGCTTGCCAGAGTCGAAGTAAAGTGTGTGATGTATTATTTTACCACAGATGCGGTGTGAAAAAACGGATCCTAGTGATGAATTAGTTACAGAGACATCATTTTTCGACGAGTGTGACGTTTCTCACAATTACATTTACAAATTTGTCTTAATTGTTGCGTCAAAACTCGGGAGGAGGAGCCTGTAAGTAGTATGATAAATTTAATAGTGTTCAGCGTTGCTGATTATGATAGATAGAACAAGCAGTTAAGTTCGGCTTCTCGTGGTCGCAGCCTATACAGAACTTAATGTGTTATTGTGAAATAAACAAAGTCTCCCTTATTTCTACAAAAGCAAGGAACAGTCGTTGAAGGATTGTGTATACATAAAATTGTCAGGATTTCAAGTAGCATATCATTACATCGGCACATTATCCATTTGTAGAATAAACATCGTGACATTATCTAGTTATACTTCGACAAGCCGTCTTTGTTCAATTTCTTGATTTATGCGCCATGTACCTATACGCTCTTTGAGAGATCAACTAACGACGCAGTCAAACTAATATGTATGTTATCCAACTGACATTGCTGAGTAGAACAGATTGTACTGTTTTACACCCAATATGACACATTATCATCATCATCATCATAGCAAAACGCCTGACACAAACAGATACGTGTACAAAGGCTGCAAAAATGGACTAAAATGGGATATGAAAATGTTATTGTAAAAAAAGTATTATGAAAAAAAACTCCAGTAAAACACATACAGCAGCGGTTTTCAACCTGTGCGCCGCGGCTCCCTGGGGCGCCATGACTGATGGTCAGGGGCGCCGTGGGTGGGTGTGGATTTTTGTCGTATTTAGCTGTAAAGAGAACACAGAGTTGTGGGAAATTTCATTTTTGGTGTTTGTCAACCTGCGTGACCCCGGAGAAATTTCACTTTTGATGTTGGCCAGCCTTTGAAGTCCCGCTCCCATGACCCGTCTATCAACTATCCGCGCAGTCTCCTCACGCGACCATAGTAGGTAACACGGTGATTTTCTGTTTTCAAACGTTTTTGATTGTGTTGTGAGTTTGATATAAACTATGGAAAGATTTTTTAATTTGGCAAGTGTTAGTATAAAGCGATAACTTGTTGAGGGTGACAAGGAAAGTGGTAATGAGGAAAGGAAACGTAAGTATAGAAAATACGACGAAGGTTACTTAGATTTTGGTTTCACGTGCACTCTTGTGAACAATGAAGAGCGTCCACAGTGTGTTTTATGTTTCAGAGTACTCTCTGTCGAATGTATGCTGCCTAGAACATTGAAGCGCCATTTAGAAAGTGTTCATAAGAGTAACGTGGGCAAACCAAGAGAATATTTCTCTAGAAAGCTGAGTCAAATGAAAGAACAAAAATCAGCATTTTCTAAGCAGGCGACAATCTTGAGTAAAGCTCCTCTAGCGTCCTACAAGGTAGCATAATAATAATAATAATAGCCCCTTCAGTCATAACTGACTATGGGAATGCGCCCCTGAGGTGGCAGCCCTCAGCTGCTTATTTTCCAGGTGCTCCTTTCGACGTTTTCTCCTCTCCTCTGCTTGTTGTGTGAGCCTTTTTTCGCTCAATCTGAGTTGGCGCCGTAAATAGCATCGCCATTTAGTGCGATCGGTAGCTTCATCCTCCCATGTGGCTGGATCCATGTCCAGTGCCCTCATATCTCTCCTGAACACATATTTGAACCTCAGCTGTGGTCGCCCAACTGCTCTCTTGCCATCTGCTAATTGTCCGTAGAAGATATCTTTTGGGATGCGACCATCTTCCATGCGGCGAACATGGCCAAGCCAGCGAAGTCTGCGCTGTCTAAGCAGTGTATACATACGTTGAAGGCCAGCACGTGACAAGACTTCGACATTTGTCACTTTATTTTTCCACGAGATGCCAAGGATGTGGCGTAGACACCGTAAATGGAAGGTATTGAGCCTTCATTCCTGCTTAGCATAGGTCGTCCAGGTCTCGCTGCCATAAAGGTAGCATACCGGGTAGCAAAATGTAAGAAACCCCATACGATTGCAGAAGAACTCGTTTTACCATGTGCTATTGATATGGTGTCCATTATGGTTGGAGAGTCCGTGGGAAAACAGCTTTTGACCATTCCTTTGTCGGACAGTACAATCAGCCATCGAATTCAAGATTTAGGGGAGGATCTTAATGAACAGATTATAGAAAAAATGAAGGGGGAGGACTTTGCTTTGCAGCTTGATGAGGCCACTGATAGCAATAGAGATGCTCATTTAATCTGTTATGTGCGGTTTGTTGATGAAAAAAACGAAATGGTGGAAGATCTTCTTTTTTGTAAGGACATAAATGCAGGTACGACAGGCAAAGATTTATTTGAAATTGTGGACAACTTCATGGCGGAAAATAAAATAGACTGGGCTCATTGTGTTGGTGTGTGTACCGATGGTGCTCGTTCAATGTCGGGCTGTTACAGTGGCCTACAAGCCCTCATCCGCGGCAAAGCTCTCCTGCTAAAAAAAGTTAGGCTAAATGTCGAAACATCGCTAGAGTTTTTAACCAGTTATCCAACAGGGGAGCCGCAGAAATAATGTAGTTGGTCAGGGGAGCCATGGACTCAAAAAGATTGAAAACCGCTGACATACAGCAATGATTTATAACTACTTTGTCATTTTCTTAAAGATAATTAATACATTTAGATCATAGGACAAAGGAGCTTCTTTGATAATGTTCGGGAAATATTTGTAGAAGGTGTCAGAGATCGTGTGGCAGTAAGGGAAGGAAGAGTGAAAAGTCTAACCTGAGTTGATATAGAGGGGGTAGAAAAAGGGGATGCGCAAAAAGAGGGTTGCGCATAAGAAGGGTCAAAACAGAACAGAAGTTACGCCCGTTTTTCTCAGCATGAGGCACAAGCGTGATCCAGGCCGAGCAGGACAGGTACTCAAGTAGGAGAGGCAGCCATGTTGAAGTCTATAGTGAAGTAGACAAGGTGCTGTGTAATTTCTTAAATGCACGGAGACAAGATTGGGTAGCAATAACCCAACATATTGATATTTTAATTCTTGACAAGACTGAAGAACGAAGGAGCGAGTTAGGCTCCACTCAGAAAAGCGTACGTAGAATGAATTAGTTACGTGTATACCGTAGTCCTGTTACTTGGCTAAGATAGTGGCCATCTAGAACCAGGGAATGGAACAGCCAGGAGGAGTCCGGTTATCACTTCAATAACCTGAACCTAAATCGATAGTATCAAATGACAAGGATCTGCTTAGACGGAGGAAGGGATACAGATACTAGTAACATCTGAACAATAGTAGATAAAAGACATTACAATATTGAATATAATTCTCAATGGTGAGCCAGTGTTAAAGAGAAAGTGTGACGGACCAAGATTGTTGGAGGTTCGGGTAACAGCAGTGGTCCACATTGTAAATAAACAGTATACCAGTTGACTGTGGCGTTCCCTATTTGTATAGAAGATCTGCTTAGCGTTATGTCGTCGCTCACTGTGTGTGTTGTAACCATTCATTAATCATAAAGTTGATCGCTACTTTCTGAGGCAAAGAAATCCTGGGTAAGCAACGGCCACACAACATGATATGATGCAGTGACTGCGCTGTAACAATCCTAACAGCAGCTTTCATACAGAGAGGAATTACAAGGTCACTTCCCTTAGTGCACAAGGCTGAATGCTAACTATTAGAGATGAAAGCCGTTTTCTTTCAAAACTGTTTTCATTGTCTCATGCGCGTGTGACATGATCTGTTTATTCTTGGACATAGAACACACATGTTTTGTTCAAGTTAACAACTGTGACAATTTTCTATTAAGTTTAAATTTGACGTTACAGCTGACGAGGAGACAAAACGAAAATAACTGAGATTCAAAAGGTTACGTAGGAACATTTATAATAAGGTCAGCTAAAGTTAATATGCGCTGTAATGCTATTTAGGTAATGTACAGTTTCATGTAACAGTTTCAAAAATTATCTGTAATTTATTAATTAATACAAGGTAGCTTCATAAATGAATTATAATGTACGTGTTACATTACAATAGCTCCATTTATAATTTATGCTTTATTTTTATGAGTAAAAGGTAAAGACTGTACATAGCGGATGTTACATAATGACCTCGAAACTTTTCATTTCTTGTGCCATCCGGTAATTCATTTTGTGCTCTTCGCGTTCTATTTTCCTACCTCGGACAATATTTGGTATTTTCGAGTCATTGTTTACACTTCTTCCTGTAATAAGTCATCATGTTTGTTTGCCTGCCTATCCTTGCTGAGAGTTGATACAGGTAAGACCAGATTTGCCGCCAGTCATTTTCGTGAACTGACACCCGCTGTTTGTGTTTGCACAGGGAGCGCTGGTCATATGACAGACACACCCGAAGACGACGGAAATGTTGTAATCGCTTCCGGGCAGAATTGTTACGAAGACATTATTTGTGATAATGTAGGAAGTTGTGAGTGTAAACATTACCGATAATCCACGGAAATAACAATTCCTTGTATGGAAAGTGACTTTTTAAAAATCACGCAGCATTTTCCTATGAGGAAATTGTTGGGAAAAATTCTAGATGTTATAAACAACACTTCTGATTGGAGCCTGGTCAGATAGTAACAACAAACGTGCGTGGGACAAAAGTTGCAATATAATCTGACACTTTCGCTGGTTTAGAGTACTGTGAAATTCACCTCGTCAAGAAGACAGCCAGCTAGCCATAGTAAGGAATAGGATCAGACTTTCATTTATCGGATAGGACCTTGTTTGAGCATCTTGTTGACTTATATCCCAGGAAACTTCTACCTACATTAATAAGGAAAGCCAGAATCCAAGGAATTTGAACACAAAGTCAGAGTGGGAGCCTAGTCTAAAAATACTCCAGACCGCGTGAAAGGGCATCTTAAACAAGTTGCCTTAATTATTTCTCTGAGCCAGGAGCCAGAATTCCCAAGAGATTTTGGGGTGAGTTGTACATTTTTAAATTCTAGATTTTGCATTTAATAACATGTGAAAACTGCTAGTGGATATCCAAGTCATTTGAGGCTGGCAACCTCAGCATATAGAATGACGGTTTCATGAACCACCACTGCAAGAGCTGGTGATTGCTTTATGACGGTTTCTCATACAGAATCAAAAGCAGAGGTAGTCCCAAGATCCATTAGAGCAAGGAGTGGATGATGATAAAACTGATGTACATACTTATTATATTATTCACCTTTTCAACCAGTGCAAATGTAAAGATATTCAATATAAATGTAATGAATGTTTTCCGCCCACTGGGATTAATATTAATGCTCAGAGAGGGTAAAGTTCTGAGGTAGATGGGATGGTGGAATGAAAAGGGGGAACACATGATTGTGTGTCAGGAAACCCAATACTCAGGAGGATATTTGTTTCTCCTTTTTCATTATACAAGTCGGTGGTACCAGTTAAGGGTGCTGTCTTTGGAACAAAATGTGTGATATAAGTGGCCTGCTGTCAGCTCTAGACACCATCATCAGACGGATCTTGAAGACGCTGGACCAGCTTCATGATTACTCCCAGATATTTCTTGGAACGTGTCACAACCTCCAGACTTGACCAAAGACATGAGTGAATCAGTCCGTAACCTGCAAAGAACCAAACATCGGCTGGAGCAGAAAGCAACAAACTTACTGGTAGCTAAGTACAAATTCAAAAGTTGCAAAGGGAACTTTCAGACAATTCCCTCAATATCTATTACATTACCCTGTGATGATTACCTTTTATAAAAAGAATTATTCATTTTACAATGTTAAATATAATCGATGATTATTAAATATGTTATTTGTATAGATAAAAATTTATAGTTGATTTAAGCCTTTTTGAATTTTAGTGCACCGTATGTCTCACTCACCATAAAAACACTTAAAACAGAGCTACTAAATTAAGATTTCACTTAATTAAATCAGTTGGGGGCTTAAACGAGTTAAATCATACAATATATATCTTCACAAAGGTTGTCGGGCAGATAATAAGTTAACTGTTCTAAGACACATTCAGCATTGTTCTTGATTTCTGAATATCTTGTGAAGACTCCCTCAAGGGATAAGCATCATCATCCTTCTATTTGCATTTCTGCCAAGAGTAAGCGAAGGTAAATAACTTTGAAGCCCCACATTAATTACTCTAGGTTTTGACCATTGCTGCACCATCACTGCAGAGCAAAGGGGAGGCAACCCGTGACAGCGGATACTGCCATAGAGGAGTGATATATTAGAGAGATCACTACTAGGACCAGCTTCGAGAGATGGGGTGTTCAGTTCCCTTTCTCGCTGTCTTTGCCTTTCCTAACTGAAAAGCATAGTTATATCAATGCAGACTGGAACGCATATCGAAGCCGATACCTTTGCCGCAAGAGGCCAGCGCTCTAACCAAGCTGGAAATTGGACGCTATTTTTTAATAGCACAATTTCACAAATGAAATGTATTTGATCTTTTATATTAATGCAAAAACAATTTCAATATTATGACGTACTAGCAACAACCCGCCAAAATTGGCAGGTTTTTAATTATAGTGTGTTGTTTCTGTTACATGTATTACATTGCTGCTCCTTCTATAGTCTTGCTTGCTCGCTGTGAATGACGCGATCGTCTCTTCCTTTTAGCCATCTTATCATTTTGATCCGTAATAATACGTCTGCAATACTTTAAATTAAAATTTTGTCTTGAAGAAACAATTTAAAAACTTGCATTGTAAGGTTATTTTTAAGAAAAGTGACGAGTTAAATTCGTTTCCCGAATGAAACTGGACAGAAGAGTATCTTGATTGTCTGTTGATTTAATGCACACCGTCATACAGCAAATCATGCTTGGGATTCCAGGAAAGGAAGAAGCAAAACTGAATAACACCAGAAACATTAAACACCATAACGATGAGAAAGGAAATGAAAAGAAAGAAAACAGAAGCGAAGTCCCCAGGTTAAAGCAACTATATAGCAAACAGTACAGTCAGCTGGACAAAGAAGTTAAACGTCAAACCCGAGCCAACAAAATGAATTTCCTAGACGATCTTGCAAGACAGGCAGAAGAGGCAGCACTGAGAAATGAACAAAGCACAGTATACAAAATAACTAAAATCATCAGCGAAAAACGAGGTGCAAACAATATTACATTAGTGTCATAAAATTAACAAGTGATACAACGTAAAAATATCTCCAAAGGATAAAATGTAAGGATAAAAACATAATGCGTAAGCTGCTGATAGTACATGATCGCTCTGACCGCGGGTCATCACCCTCCATAAAAATTGAACGGCGGATCAAAAGGAAAAAAATATGACTGAAAAAAATTGCGTGAGACTAGCAAGGCTAAGGAAACGCAATTTTGGGGGGGGGGGGAATGGAGGAAAAAATTCACGTCCCCAAATTGACACGAGGTACGGAAACGGACGCTTTTGCGATACCAAGCCTTTGATTTGAATTCAGGGGCTTAACGCAGATGCTTGAAATATTACAAAATTTAAAAAGTAACTTTTTCTTAATATTAATGTTAGGAATATAAAAATTAGCTGGCCGGATGGCCCATTCTGAGCAGTGAAATAATATGTTTTTAATTTTACAGACGGATAGATAATAATGAAGATAATGACAAAAGACAGTGTTGTTCACAGCAGCGAAAGACTGCATTGAATCAAAAGTGTCGCTATTTGCACAAAAAATCGCGACCTTGAGACGCAGGTGTTCAAATCTACTTAGCATGGAAGAGAAGGGATATTGGTGGGAGCTGCGTCTAAAAATAACTTTTAACGACAAAATTTTGGAGGGGAGAGAAAGGTTGGTTCAAAAATCAAGTACGTTTTTTGTGAAAACGCAAGTAGAGACGGACAGACTAACAGATAAAAATCCATACTTGACTGAAGCATGACTGAAATGACTTTAGTGTAGGAAATTTGAATTTAAAAAAAACCAAGGCATTGATTGGCCACAGACAATCATATTATCCGCGCTCAGACGAGCTTTTTTTGCCATTCCTCAATAGTTGTCCAGTGATAGACACAGTAAATTTCAAGTGTGGTGATTTCCAAATGAAATAAATTGAAATAAGTTCAGGGACGCCATACTATAGCCAGCAGCTCAGCTGAGTTTTGCTAGCATTTCTGTGTTCTTTATTCATAATCTGGTAAGATTGAAATTATTTCTTTGCATATTTTGAATATTGTTTAAGGTTTCGAGTGATTTGATACTGCCATATCGAAGTCTAGCCTTACAAACAAGTAAGGATTCGCTCTGGACCCCCCCGCCCTAGATCAGGGTCTAGGGACAAACAAAATATAAACTACAGCATGGTTTAGGAAGGGGTGATCAAGTGTTGAGAACAGTGAATCATATCACTTATCCTATTGTATGGCAGTGAGATAATGCACCTATTTCAGAATCTGTAGACTGGGGAAACTTACCCTATGCGAAACCAACTAGGTAAGATGTGCTGTCTGGTCAGAGAGAACTGACCCTGTTTATGTGGTGTTATTGTAATGTGTTATGTGTGGAAGTGGCTTATTAGGTAAGGTTCTGAGCAAAAACCAATACTTTATTTCAGAGCTGTGAGTTCGATCTTGACACTAAGGTGGTGTCAAATGCTGATTAATAATTGAAGTGAGGACCCGTGCAGTGTACATTTCGGCAGAACATCTTTGTATTGCTCAAGCACGGAGAGGTGGGGCTATCAGATTCCAGCACCAGAAACAAAATCTATTAAAGTTAAGTAGGCTAGCTGGCCTGCTGAACCTACACCAACTTCATAAAACTAGCACCCAAGAGAATTTACTACTGAAGCATCCCATTTCCTTCCATCTTTAATGGACAATGTTTTTTTGTAGGCATAAACAGGGAGGGATGAAGCCACCCCAACAGCACATCCATTCATAGTTTTCCCAGAAAAATTAACATTTCGAACAGTAATACTATAATTAATCTTGAAGATTGCATATGTAAACATCTTTCATTTATCATGCCATTTATTCAGGCCATTCATTCATAAATTTCAAAATCTTTGCATAAGTTCTGGCCAAAATAAAACCTTGGTTCAGAACAAATAAATTAAAAAAAGATTTTCTATTCTAAATTTAACCAGCTGAATTTAGTTCATTGTGTTATAAATTTTATTGATAGTATTAGACTTAATTAATATCTGTGTGTGTTTGTATATGTCCATACAACACATTGCATTCAGTACCCTAGATTTTAACGTAGCCACATTCATTAGTAAAAAAAGATATGTGTGAGGTCATAAAGTGGTAGCACGAAAGGGCCTTCTGTATATTCACAGCTACAATTATCTCAGGAGCCTTCACAGCTGACCTCACGCATCACACTAGGTGATAACACCACCATACAATACCATCAAAATCCACTACAATTAGTAAGAGATAAGCAAGGAAATCTCATCACGACAGCAGAGGGACAGGAATTAAGATGGGCAGAGCATTTCAGAGAAACTCTGAACAAGGAACCACCAAAGACACAATTGAATGTTCCTGAGGCTGAAAATGATCTAGATGTTAATACAGACATTCCACGAAAAGAAGAAATCATCACCGCAATCAAAGGGTTAAAGAATGAAAAAGCTCCTGGCCATGATAACTTAAATGCAGAGCTATTTAATACAGACCCTGAGCTAGGAGCAGAACTATTAGAACCACTATTTGCACAAGTCTGGAAAACAGGGACAACACCAACGGAGTGGAACAAAGGAATAATTGTCAAATTGCCTAAGAAGGGAGATCTTGCAGACTGTAATAATTGGAGAGGAATAACTCTTCTCTCAGTTCCCAGCAAAATACTAGGCAGGATAATTATACAGAGAATTTCAAAAGCAGTAGACCACAAACTGAGGAAAGAACAAGCAGGATTTAGAAAGAACATAAGATGTGTAGATCATATTTTTACCCTCAGGAACATTATAGAGCAGTGCTCAGAATGGCAAAGACAGCTGTACATTAATTTCGTTGATTTTGAAAAGGCTTTTGACAATATACGAGTACATAGGGACAGTTTATGGAAAATACTGAGGGCTTATAGAATTCCAAGCCGCATAGTGTCAATCATAAAAAGCCTCTATGCCAACTTTACGTGTAGCGTTGGGCAGAGCTACCTAACCTTTGAGGTGAAGACAGGAGTACGACAGGGATGCCCCTTATCAACCACCCTATTTTTAACAGTCATAGACCGGGTGATGCGCCAGACAACAGAGGGCAGTCCAAGAGGAATAAGATGGACTACATTTTCTACATTGGAAGATCTGGAATATGCAGATGACATTGCACTACTAGCACATTCCCATCAACACATCCAGGAAAAAACGGATAGACTTAATAAGTATAGCCAGCAGGTGGGCTTGAACATCAATCTAAAGAAGACAGAGGTCATGACGCTCAATGTGAGCAGCCCTGAGCCCACATCAGTAAGGAATCAGCAACTGGAACAGACAGACACCTTCACATACCTAGGATGCATAGTAACACCAGACGGCGGAGCAAGCAAAGACATCAACAACAAAATGAACAAAGCAAGACCAGCCTTTTTTAGTCTAAACAACATCTGGAAGTCCTCTCGGTACAGCACAAGCACAAAATTAAGATTAAATCAGAGCTGTGTGCTTTCTGTGCTTCTCTATGGTGCGTAACGCTGGAGAGTTACAGAGAAGGAAATGTCGAAATTGTCCTCTTTTCACACAACATGCCTAAGAAAAATTCTCCGAATCTTTTGGCCGAATACCATCACCAACCAAGATCTGCTTACTCGGAGCAAGCAAGAGGACATGCACACCATCATAGCTGTCAGACGTTGGAGCTGGTTTGGCCATGTCCTCAGAAGAGACCCCGATGTCATCACAAGAACAGCTATGCTATGGACCTCTGAAGGAAAACGAAAGAGAGGCCGACCAAAAACAACTTGGCGGAGGACTGTGGAGGCTGAGATGCAAAGAATGAACCAGAGTTTGGCACTGTACGAAGGGTGGCCACCAACCGAGCAAAGTGGAATCAATTTGTTGTTGCCCTACAAGACGCAACCAGGCGTTATGGCCACTGACTGCTTTGACGGTCGGCGGCTAAGGATCAAAGAAGAAGAAGTCATACTTTGCTATTTTCGCGAGAGTACATATAAGGGGAAACAATACAATTATTGTCTAACTTTCAACCACAGTTGCACCCCCTTAGCTGTGCTCGAAAGTTAATGCGCTGTCTCGAAAATAGAAAAAGTGCGCAAATGACGGTGTGCAAAGTGTGACAGACCGACCGACCGAAGTACCTTACGGCGGGAATTATAGTATTGGAGGATTCCCTCTATTACAGTAATAAGTTAACAATTTCATAAATGAGCTGTAGTCTAAATGTTACAAAGTAACAGTTCACTAACATGATCTACAGTATTATTGTATGGTATCTTAAAGATCATCATCGCGATTTTCATAGCTATCTTGCCATTGTTGTACCAGATATTCTCTCGCTTGATTCATTCTTTTCGTTTTTCTTCTCACAGCTTTTCCTCCAGTCCCTCTGTCATAAAATTAACAAGTGATACAACGTAAAAATATCTCCAAAGGATAAAATGTAAGGATAAAAACATAACGCGTAAGCTGCTGATAGTACATGATCGCCCTGACCGCGGGTCATCACCCTCCATAAAAATTGACTTGTTAGACGGGAAATCAAAACGGTTACCATTTGGAGGGATGAGAACGGCGGATCAAAAGGAAAAAAAATATATGACTGAAAAAAAAATTGCGTGAGACTAGCAAGGCTAAGGAGACGCAATTGGGGGGGGGGGGGGGGGAATGAAAGAAAAAAATTCACGTCCCCAAATTGACACGAGGTACGGAAACGGACGCTTTTGCGATACCAAGCCTTTGATTTGAATTCAGCGGCTAAACGCAGATGCTTGAAATATTACAAAATTTAAAAAGTAACTTTTTCTTAATATTAATGTTAGGAATATAAAAATTAGCTGGCCGGATGGCCCATTCTGAGCAGTGAAATAATATGCTTTTAATTTTACAGACGGATAGATAATAATGAAGATAATGACAAAAGACAGTGTTGTTCACATCAGCGAAAGACTGCATTGAATCTAACATATCACTATTTGCACAAAAAACCGCGACCTTGAGACGCAGGTGTTCAAATCTACTTAGCATGGAAGAGAAGGGATATTGGTGGAAGCTGTGTCTAAAAATAACTTTTAACGACAAAATTTTGGAGGGGAGAGAAAGGTTGGTTCAAAAATCAAGTACGTTTTGTGAAAACGCAAGTAGAGACGGACAGACTAACAGATAAAAATCCATACTTGACTGAAGCATGACTGAAATGACTTTAGTGTAGGAAATTTGAATTTAAAAAAAAAAAAAACCAAGGCATTGATTGGCCACAGACAATCATATTATCCGCGCTCAGACGAGCTTTTTTGCCATTCCTCAATAGTTGTCCAGTGATAGACACAGTAAATTTCAAGTGTGGTGATTTCCAAATGAAATAAATTGAAATAAGTTCAGGGACGCCATACTATAGCCAGCAGCTCAGCTGAGTTTTTGCTAGCATTTCTGTGTTCTTTATTCATAATCTGAGCTGTGAGTTCGATCTTGACACTAAGGTGGTGTCAAATGCTGATTAATAATTGAAGTGAGGACCCGTGCAGGGTACATTTCGACAGAACATCTGTGTATTGCTCAAGCACGGAGAGGTGGGGCCATCATATTCCAGCACCAGAACAAATCTGGCAAAGTTAAGTAGGCTAGCTGGCCTGCTGAACTTACACCAACTTCATAAAACTAGCACCCAAGAGAATTTACTACTGAAGCATCCCATTTCCTTCCATCATTAATGGACAATGCTGTGTAGGCATAAACATGGAGGGATGAAGCCACCCCAACAGCACATCCATTCATAGTTTTCCCAGGAAAATTAACATTACGAACAGTAATACTATAATTAATCTTGAAGATTGCATATGTAAACATCTTTCATTTAACATGCCATTTATTCATGCCATTCATTCATAAATTTCAAAATCTTTGCATAAGTTGTGGCCAAAATAAAACCTTGGTTCAGAACAAATAAATTTAAAAAAAGATTTTCTATTCTAAATTTAACCAGCTGAATTTAGTTCATTGTGTTATAAATTTTATTGATAGTATTAGACTTAATTAATATCTGTGGGTGTGTGTATATGTCCATACAACACATTGCATTCAGTACCCTAGATTTTAACGTAGCCACATTCATTAGTAAAAAAAGATATGTGTGAGGTCATAAAGTGGTAGCACGAAAGGGCCTTCTGTATATTCACAGTTACAATTATCTCAGGAGCCTTCACAGCTGACCTCACGCATCACACTAGGTGATAACACCACCATACAATACCATCAAAATCCACTACATATATTGGGGTCTTGTCCAGGGATAATTAGCATAAACAGTAATATAAGGATCTCCTGGTGGGAGAAATAAAATTAGGGGAACAAAATTGTAAAATTCCCTTAAAATTAAAAGTGTCCCTTTAAATTAAAAGGGCAATTAGAAGTTGGTGAATCTTCACAGCCAGTAATAATTAATTAGTTAACTGGTTAGTTAGAATTAGTTAGACTATAGTCATAAGAAGTACTTAGTGTATTTACTGGTTAGAGATTTATCTTGTATATTATTATATTGTCTAAAAAGTATGGCGGAGCTAGCAAAATTCCGATCAGCTGCTGTGCTGACCGCAAAGGAGATGGGAATGGATGGTCAGATTTTAATTCAATACGTAACGGCTGAATGTGATAAATATATTGAAAGGGAAGATAGAAAGGTAGCTGAAGAAAAGAGGTTACAAATTGAGGCGGATAGAGAAATTAAGAGGCTGCAGATTGAGGCAGAAGACAAACGACAGCAAAGGGAGGCAGAAGATAAAAAGGCCGAAAGGGAGGCAGAAGATAAAAAGGCCGAAAGGGAGGCAGAAGATAGAAGGTTGCAAAGGGAGCATGAATTACGACTAAGGGAGCTGGAATTACAAGGCCAGGCTCCTGAAAATGGTGCCAGCCCTTTTGCCTCAGATGCTACGCCCAGTCTGGGAGCCTCAAACTCAGCTATGGGGTTTCATTTAGACCATTTTGTTGAAAAAGACGATGACATAGAGGGGTACCTAGGACGTTTTGAGTTATTAGCTACTACATATGGGTTAGAGAGAGAGAGGTGGAGTTTAAAGCTATCACAGGGACTTAGAGGTACTTCTTATGAAGTCTTTGCTAAAATGAACAGGGAAGACCAAGACAATTATGACATGTTAAAGCAGGCTTTGTTATTAAGGTACGAGAAGAATGGTGAATTTTATCGTAAGAAATTTAGAAATGCCAAACTGTTGTCTGGGGAGACATACCACCAATTTCTCTGCTAGACTAGGAAACCTATTTTGGAAAATGACTACTCTTCTGGGGAAGGACCCAAGATCTTAAAGAAATGATCATGATTGAGCAATTGAGAGAGTCCATGGCTCCAGACATGAGAAAAATTTTCTCATGGAACAACGGTGTGCAGAGAAGTTGGGGGATGGTTTTAAATGTCGCTTGCTGAGAGGTATCAGGCAGCCCAGGCAGAGGTAAGTGGTGCTAAAAAGAAGCACATAGACAATTTTAAAGCTCCACAGCAATTTAATAAATTTGATAATAGAGAGCAGGGAAATAAAGGTAGGACAAACTCTGAGCGGCCAAGAAATGACTATCGCGACAGAAACTCACAGTTCAATGACCAAAAGTTCAATGAAAGAAAACCGTTGAACCAAGGAAAAAGATGGTGTAAATGGTGCAAGAAGGATAACCATAACACCGAATTTTGTAGAAGGAAACCTTCAAACATTGCTGCAATGAAGTCGGGGACGCAAAGATTAAAGGTTAATCCTAATGGACAACAGGAACCTTATCACCCCCCCAGTTTGTGAGGATGTTATTTGTAATGGGGTCACCATAAGGTGCCGTTATGATACAGGTTTGGATTATGATTCAGTTGTGAAGTCTAGCCTAGTGGACCCAAGTCAGTATACCACAGAAACAGTGGAAATACAAGGGGCGACTAAGGACATACCACTCATGACACTTCCCATCGCAAGGATAACGGTGAAAACTCGCTATGTGGAAGGAGAAATCAGAGCAGCAGTGATAGATGAACCAATCTACCCTCTGATATTGGGGTGTAGATACGTCTTCTTGGGGAATCCCGAGAAACCTGTGTTCATGGCGACAGTGCAGACCAGGTCACAGAAGAAGGAGGAAGAAGGTGAACCTATAAATGCTCATCCAGAGGAGATGAGGAAGGCGCAGGCTGAGGATAGGACACTCAAGCCATGTTTTAAAAAATTGCCCAAATGCCACACACCTCCGAGCAAGGGGGAATATTTCATGAAGAACAAACTATTATACAGGAAGGCCGGAACTGGAACAAATGGTCACAACCAGCTGGTTCTTCCCACTTCATATAGAGATAAAGTGATGGAACTCGGGCATGCGATTCCCTTCAGTGGTCACATGGGGATCAGCGCCACAGGACAGCGTATAGCTTGTCATTACTTCTGGCCAGGGATAACGGAGGATATAAAAAGATATGTCAAATCCTGCCCAGAATGTCAAAGGGTAGCTCCAAAGCACTGGACTGCTCCTGCAACTCTAGGGGAAATGCCCATAGAGGGAACACCTTTTGAGAGGGTTGCAGTGGATATTGTAGGACCTCTCACTCGGACCAAGAGGAGGAACAGTTACATCCTTACTCTGGTGGACACTTGTTCTATGTGGGGAGAGGCGGTAGCCCTGCCATCAATTGATTCAAAACATGTAGCAGAGGCACTACTTACAATATTTACCCGATTAGGATTCCCGCATCAAATCTTGACGGATAAATGGATCTCAGTTCAAGGGGGAAACTAACGGGAAGAAGTTTTAAAAACTATTTTCAAGCCAACACTTTCAATTGTAGTCCGTACCATCCACAAGGGAACGGCCAGGTAGAGAGGTTCAACGGGACTCTCATTTCTATCCTGAGAAAGCTGGCACACGAAAAACCGGATCTGTGGGATCAATTCCTGCCCGCCGCATTGTTTTGCGTACCGGGAGGTACCACATAGGTCAACCGGGATGGCTCCCGCAACTCTGCTATTTGGGAGGCCAATAAAAGGTCCATTAGAAGCTTTATTAAGGACCTGGACAGATGAGAAGGCGGAAGAGACTGTTACCTCATCGTATCAATATGTGAACGAACTGACCACTCGTTTGAAAGCTGGATGGAAACTGGCAAATGATAATTTGAAACAAGCCAGGAAGAAACATGCAGCATATTTTAATAGGAAGGCAAAGGACAGGGAACTGGCAGTCGGAGAGAGAAGGTGCTTCTTACTACTACCCGGAAGCCAGAAATAAATTACAAATTGGTTGGCAAGGTCCATATACGGTTCTAGAGAAGGTGTCTAGAACAAACTATAAAATTGACAAAAAAGGGGAAGGAGAAAGTTTATCATGTAAACCTGTTAAAGAAGTATCTGGACAGACCACTCCAGGAAAGCACACCCTTATTGACCTTGGCTATTGCAACCCAGATGCAAAAAGAACCACTCACCTCACATGAATACCCATTACATCCTTGTGAAAACGCAGCACAGGTAAAAGTCAGTAAGCACCTGACTAAAAACCAGAGGGAGAGAGTTCAACAGGTTCTGGAGGAACATACAGATGTATTAACAGATAAACCAGGCCATACAAATTTGCTACAGTATGACATGAAACTGGTAGACTCAAACCCAATCTGTATGAGCCTATTCTATTCCGTTCGCGAAGGAGAAGGCATTGAAGGAAGAAATAGAGTATTTGTTGAAGGAGGGGATTATTTCGCACAGTGAATCATCTTTATAAGTTCTAGATGTCGATATTTTGTATTGTGAGGAAACCGTCCCTGGGAACACATGACTGTGCATAGATTACAGGAAACTGAGTGCTGTCACATGAAGGACAAGTGTGGATCCATTAACCAGACACAAAACATTCGGTATTAATTGCCAGTACTGTAACAAGGCAAAAATAATATTTCAAAGGTGGATACTCTAGTAAAGAGCTGATTTACCAGAGATCCAGTGGAAGCCCTGAAGTTGGAGACCAATATTAGGTGCTTATTAGCACATTCGGATGGACAAAACATGGAATACAAGAATCTAGTACCAGTACGGACTAGAAAACAAGCTCCCCGAGTGTATTTTCAAGATGATGCGGCAAATTTTGTGGATCCTCCCTGGAATAACCCTTGTATCAGCGGAATTTCAATGGATGATATTACTCGAGTGTCGCCACAGAGACGCTAAGAAGAACAGACATTGAAGCTCAAGAAATGGTTTATATTTAATGTAGACGTTCATTTAGGCGAAAACCTTTCTGCTATATGCCAACCGAAAATGTTGTATAGGATGCAAAATATTTGGAAATCATGGTGACCCACGTATTATCAGGGTTAACGACATGAGGACCCCTGATCCTAAATAACTTGGGTAAATACTGCAGAAGAGCACCTAGACCACAAACCAAAAAAAGTGACGTAGCGATCTTGCTTCGGAGGTCGATGTAAGCGGATTTTTCAGAAGATAACACAAATAATATTTTTAGACGCTAGTTTGTTAGTGCTCCTCTGTACTGTCATCAGACACGCAAGGTACTTCCAGATAAAAATAATTTGTACAATGTCCACAATGGTGAAGCTAAGCGTTCCAATGAGTTTAATAGGAAAAAACTCACTAGCAGACCTATATACTCAAACTGACTTGAAATTTGACAAGCAGGAACTTTGAGTCATTAAGAACCGATGCAGAGTAGATAAGTAGTGACTCAGGGAGGGGCCTTTTTGCAAAGAAGCATCTGCACCTGATGGGTGGAAACTTGAAACCCGATCCGGGCATTATGCAGATGCCGCGAATGGAATAAGGCGGAGAACAAGTGATACTTCCACAAGGCGAAAAATGAAAGGTTGTTTAGCGTTGAATTGGCTTGGGCAATAAAGTGAAGTTTTCAAAATCTATCTGTATGGTATGGACTTAGTGTGGTGGAACGGATCATCACCCGCTCTCGGATTCCTTATCGTGCGAAGCATTCTAAGAAAACGCAAAGGATTTGCGTGAGGTGGATCTTTTATTACATATCAGACCATATCAGTTTTAAGTATATCCAATTATATCCCATGCAAATTTGAAGTGTCGGTGCAGATTGTACCCCAGTCTGGCAAACCGCGCCTGAGAATCAAAATTATAGTTAATGGCAGACTGGGATGAGATATTTTATCTATGTGGGTATCACGGGTTATTAGAGATACTTTGCCGAAGGTGCATGTATTTCAAGGTGGTTGCGATGAGTCCAATAAAATTAACAAAGTGATACAACGGAAAATACAGAGATTATCTCCAAATGATAAGAATGTAGAAGGATAAAAACAAAACTCGTAGACTGCCTGATTAGTACATGATCGCGCCTGGACCTGCCGGGGGTCAATCACCCTCCATATAAAAATTTGACTTGTTAGACGGGTGTAAAACAAAACGTATTTACCAATGTGGAGGGTATGAAACGGCGCATCAAAAGGAAAAAAAATATATGTGACAGAAAAAAATAATGCGTGAGACTAGCAAGTGCTAAGGAGACGTGCAATTGGGGGGGGGGGAGGGGGCATGTAAAGAAAAAAATTCACGTCCGCACAACGTTTGTACACGAGGTACGGAAGACGGGGGACGCTTTATTGCGGACCAAGCCATTGAGTTGATTCGAGCGGCTAAACGCAGATGCTTGAAAATATTACAAAAAATGATAAAAAGTAACTTTTCTTATAATATTAATGATAGGAATATACAAAGATTGAGCTTGGCCGTATGGGCCCTTTCTGAGCAGGTGAAAATAATATGCATATAATTTTACAGACGGATATGCTAAGTAATGAGATAATGACTAAGAAGACAGTGTTTGTACACCATCAGCGAAAGACTGCATTGAATCTAACAGTATCACTATTGTGCACAAAAAACCTGCGACCTTGAGACGCCAGGTGTATTCAAATCTACTTTAAAGCATGGAAGATGAAGGGAATATAGGTGGAAGCTGTGTTTACCCTAAAAAAAATAACTTAAAACGACACAAATTTTTTTTGGTGAGGTGAGGAGAAAGGTATTGGTACAAAAATCTAAGTAAGTTTTGTGAAAAGCAGCAGTAGATACGGACAGACTAAACAGAATAAAAATCCATACTTGACCTGAAGCCATGACCTGAAATGACTGTAGTGTAGAAATTTGAAATTTAAAAAAAAACCAAGGCATTGGATTGGGCCACAGACAATCATATATTAATCCGCGCTCAGAGAGTGGCTATTTTTGCCATTCCTCAATAGGTTTGTCCAGTGATAGACACAGTAAAGTTTCAAAGTTGGGTGATTGTCCTTTCCAAATGAAATAACATTGAAATAAGTTTCAGGACGTCTGCCATACTAATAGCCACAGCACACTGAGTTTTGCAAGCAATGTCTGTGTTCTTTTATTCATAAACCAGAGCTGTGAGATCGATCTTGACACTAAGGTGGTGTCCAAATTCTGATTAAATAATTGTGAAGTGGTAGGACCCGTGGCAGGGTACATTTATCGCCAAAGAATAAAAAAAAAAGAACATTCTTTGTATAGGCTCAAGCACGGAGAGGGGGGCCATCATATTCCACAGCACCAGAACAAATCAGGCAAAGTTAAAGTAAGCTAGCTGCCTTGCGGAACGTTACTCCAACTATCCATAAAACTACCCCTCAATCAATCAATAACCCTTTAGGTGCCAAAGTAACATATGCCTCCAGCAACATCTAACCTTCAGTCCAAGGTCGTTATATATCTTCATCATCTTCATTTCTGTCTCCTGTTCTCTTCTCCGTGTGTTGTTGGTCCACTTCTGGTTCTCTTACTCTGGGGGATTCTACAACAAGGGTTGCCTTGTAATACTATTTCCGGTGTCTATCCATCTACAGCTTTTTTTCCCTCTCATCGCTTGTTCCACTGGAACTTGTTTGGTTCTTGTCATCATTTCTTCTTCTTCTTCTTCTTCTTCCTCGTTCGTCCTGAAAAGGACTTTGGTCGCGTTTGTGTCCGTTTACAGCTTAGCTGCGGTATTTGCGCCTTTCGGCCGACACATCCGCACGGTATTTGTTGGGACCGGGTTTGCCTTCCCTCTTCGATCCCTACTCCTCAGCCAGACTGCAGTGATGCAGCCTGTTTCCAGGACCACCACGTGGAAGTGGAGTAGGGTCTTGGTCAGCTCTGGGTCGCTGACCCTGACGCAGGCAGTCAATCTATGGGTCGCTTACTGTATTCCTCACTTTTGATGCGTCTTGGGTCCCTGTCATCATTTCAACATTGGTGATCCTGTCGCTCCATTCCAATCCTTCTGTTCTACGCAAGCACCCAATTATGAAAGTCTAGTTCTCCATGTTTCAGAGCAATACAATAAGACTGACTTGACCTTTGCATATACAATTCTGATTTTTGTGTTGGACTTGATTTCTATTGACCTCCATATGTTTCCCAATGCAATGAAAGCTGATCTTGCCTTTTATATTCTTATTTTTATATCTACGTCTGTTCCTCCAACTTTGCCTATAAAATTGTAAGTAGTTGGCCAATTATTTTTTTTTTACTCTTGTTATCAATGATTACAACCCATAAAAGCCAGATCCAAACCTCAGAAATGAGGTATCTGAGGAAGGTGGTTGAAGTAACAAGAAGAGACATGGTACGCAACCAGACGATACGTCAAGGCCTAAAATGCCACCCCCTACAGACCCAAGTACAACAGTCCCAACTAAGATGGTTTGGCCATGTCTGCAGAATGGGAGAAGATCGGCTACCACGACAAGCATGGGAAACAAAGAGCCAAGGATCCAGACCCCGAGGACGACCCAGAGTCCGCTGGGAGGACAACGTTAGACAATCTTTGAAGGACCGAGGACTAGAATGGAACCAGGCCAGGAGGAAGACAGCCGATAGAATAGTCTGGCGCTCTCTCTTCCAAACCTCTACACCTCACGGTAGAAGGGGAACGACTAAGTAAGTAAGTAAGTTATCAATGATTTCTCACAGGAATTGTCTGGTGGAAACACAGTTGGAAGTTGTTTAACTTCTCTCTCTTCTCTCTCTTTTCGATTGCTAATTTGTTATAATATATTTCATTTTCCCACTTCACGTACGTGCCCTAGGGATTGTGCTCTACGTGTGTCTATAATGCGTGCATTAAGTTTCTTCGCTCACTGGCCTCTGTGAGAACATCCTCATTAGTCTTTTTTCAAAATACCCCTTGTTTTTTAGTAATGTTTTTTTAAATACATCATTTATTCACAGTGATACCAGCGGTATCCATGTTAGACTTGTATCTTGTTTAATTTTTACAAACCTTTCATGCACTTAGACTAGTTCTTACTTTCTTTCCCCTGTTATTTTGGATATTCGAATCCTGGCGAAGGCTTTGTGGTCACAACGCGGGCAGTTTCTGTGTCCTTAGTCCTGGGAATAAGCTCATTAACTATTTTCGTCAACTCCATACTTCTATAGCCATCATAGTATATCTAGCATTCTTCTCATCAAAGACATTTTTATCACAGGAGTTGGTTTTTCTGTTCCTTCATTACTTGACTCAAATTGGCTTCCATAGAATCAGTATCCTTGTCAAGCATATAATCACCATCACCATCGTCATCATCATCACCATCATCACCACCATCATCATGATGACCATCATCATCAACATCAACATCATCACCATCATCATTATCACTATCATCATCATCACCATTATCCTCGTCATCACTATCATCATCACCACCATCACCACCATCATCATCACAATCACCATCATCATCATCACCATCATCTGTAGCTGGTCCCCTTGCAGGAAGCATTCACATGCTCCCTCAGTAGGGGTTTCTGTTGTAATTTTCTATTTTAAGTGCTGAGGTTGCTCTTACAGCGACAGTTTATGTAACAGTTTATTTTACATGATGAGTTGGCAAATCAAATATAAAACTTCTTGTAAGTCACGAGTTGTAGATGGAAGGGTAATGACGCTTCTATCTCAAGGGATTTTTCACAAGATATTTCCGAAGTCAAGAACAATGCTGCATTGACAGGGCAATTGTTAACTTATATCGGTCCGTCGCCTTTTGCGAAGAATTAAGTAATGGTTTTAGCCCGTTCAAGCACCCAGCTGGGGTAAATCCAGCGAAATTATTTTATAAGCATTTGCTCTATTGTAACGAGGTGGTATGTACAGTGGTTGTTGTCGTGATGACAGTCGATGATAGTTCAATAAAGAATAATGAACTACACGATATACCCCCAGTCTCAGAAATGAGCACTGGTGTATGATAGCAAAAATGATAGTCAGACAGTAAAGACCCCTGGTCTGGTGGTAATAAGAAGATCAAGAGCCTAGAGCATCTTCTCGTAATAACTATTCTATGCTTTAACTAACAATGACATTCAAATTGAACTCAGTGGTAACTTTATGAAATTAACAAAATCGAAGATACAATTAAAATCAATTTATTTATAATGATTCTCTTTTCTTCTGTTCTTGGAATTGATGGAGATGCTATATGGATATGAATTTTCTATTTACACAATATCCAGAGAAATCACAGTGATATAGTGTTTACTTTAACTGAATTACAGTGTTTCTGCTTTTCTGACAAAACGTTAACCAGTCTTTTTCTTCATATGACTTCACTCTTCACACATAAATTGATCTAATGTTCTTCTGGTTCTGCACTTAACTGAGTGCTCCTTAAATGATGGTTGACAATGTTGGTGGGCTCCACACGGATGTATAGACTCAACTGATCTTCCATTGTATTAGGGATACCAGCACAACCAGGTAGACCATCTTTAGTGCTCCGTGTAGCTATGCAGGATATTACTTGGGTTCTCACTTCTGGCTTAAGTTTTATAGGTATGACTGAAACCCGAAACAACATAAAGCCTGTGGCTAGCCTCTTTCCAAAAGTTCCCCTAGACTAAAGTATGGTTGTTCAGTGTCATCAGTAATGCATGTGTATGAATGCGCACATGTGTTTCTGGTTACATTGTTAGTAGTACATATGTCTACTTGCAAACACAAATTCAAATGATATGATTAAAATGTACATTATATTACATCATTCATTTACATCAAATTATGTTACATAGTCCTTTCTTCCATTTGCTATATTTCCATCCAAACAGAATGATTCTGACATATATTGCTTATGGTCATCAAAAGTTTGAGAATCCCTGGCCTACCTTGTGCCCATAGAGCAGTCAAATCAATTTGGGGTCATTGGTACCAATGGTTTGAAAACCACTGATATATAGTCTCCCATGCTGCCGTAAACCTGTAGGGGCGTACCACTGATTTACTTTTTTGCTACTTGAGCATTAAATCTATATGAGTGTGTTCCTAGTCTCAGCCTCGAGAACCATTGGCTGTCAGTCAGATTATTACTTTCATAACAATGGCTACAGTACTGTTGCCCATCGTTACATAGTTCTATGTTGATGTTATAAGCAATTATATAACCTGATAGTATAATCATAGAGCAGGATACATGCATATAAACACATTAAAACATGACAAGGATAGTTCAGAAATCAGTTCAGGATCACTTCATTGCATGATTGTTCAATGAAGTAACATATTTAAACTTATTAGGCATTTACAAAAAAGGTCCAGTAGCCCTACTCACCCTCTGGTCTTCTCAGAAATACACTAACAGGACTACTTCTGGCAAAAGCAGGCCATCACAAATACCCAATGGTGAAGGAATACGTGACTAGCGCTCTCCTTTTGTCCTCTGCGTTCTCTCATTTCGTGTGTGTCCTCCCACTTCGTTCGTTCGTTCGTTCCTTTGTCTACTATGTTCCTGTTATACCCTGTTCAACCTGAAAGTTGGTTATAATTGGGGTATATATTGTATTTAGTTTCTTCGGTGCTAGCCGGTTGTTAGTCCTGAAAAGGACTGGTCCTAAAAAGGACCACTAGCTGACTGTCTGGATACCTCTTAGTTACTGGTCTGTTTATGGTGTCGTGGCGTTCTCATGGTGTTCATATCCTGCCTTACGGGTTACAAAATGTTATATTAGGGTGTATAGGGTGTTAATGTCTGTGCTGGTATCACGTTCCTAGTCCTGGAGGTGATTGGTCCTGAAAAGGACCACTGGCTGCCTGTTCGGTCTCTACTATTCGTTGTCTGTTTTGGCTACGTGTTGTTCTATGGCTGTTGCTATTATCTTTGGTAAGAAGCCCATTATGGTTTTGATGATTATTTGGTGTTCCGCTTCTTTTCTTCTTTCTTGATGTCTTGTTAGTACTTCTACGATTTCGGTTATTATTTTGTCTTTAGTTTCTTTGTTTTGTTCTCTACTTTTTGTAAGGATATCCTCAGCGATCCTTCTCTCTGTTTCAATTCTTTTGAGGATTTCTTCGTTCTCTTCCTTTAGCTCTGTGAGTTTGGCGATGTCGACTTCTATCTCGTGTTTGATGGATTTCATTTCCTGTAACATTGCCTGGGCGCTCTGTAAGGCTCCTATTGTTTCGTCTCTTATGGCATCTGAGTCTTCGTTGAGTTGCTTGTTCGTCTCGACTTTGAGTTGTTGTTTTATGTCTCGCATCTCTGTGGTTAGTTTTACCAGCTGGGCTCTTGTGTGCTGTTCCTGTTTGACAGTGTCGCCTGAAGCCACTCGGTTTCTTGCTTCTCTGAAGGAGATGTTTTTTGTTACCGATTCCTTCAGTATGGCCTTTGTCTCATAGAAGATCGGACATCCACGGTATCTTCCGCGTATTTATTCTATTTGCCGGCCATCTTGCGTGAATCCGTGAACTCCGCGCTGATTGGCTATTATGTTTCATCCCTCGTTCCTTCCAACACTTCAAGAATCTGTCGTTCCTAGGCAAACTGTATTAGTTCTAAAACTTCCAATAGGCCTTTCTCAGTTAATATCCAACCGATTTGCTTCATCTAAAGCTAGTTCAACTCAGACGATTCGGATCTATCGTTATAGCTAACTTTTTCTGACTTCTGACCCTTGTATCTCTTTTCAAGGCAGCCGAAACAGTGAAACACTGCAAATAACTTAAGTTGTACTGCCTTCAACTCTAATTTTTCTCCGCTTATACTGTTCACACAACGATGATACAGGTGTCAGAATAAAGCTCCAATTCTGTACTATATAACTAGACTAGCTTTATCAGAAGAAATCCTAGTGTTGCTCTCTACTGTTAATAGAAACACATCCAAGTTTCTACGATTCTCTCCTCCCCTATTGTTAGGCCTAGACGATCTCGGACACTCCGTGTAGCAAGCTCTCGTTTCATTGGTCGAGCTATTAGCATTACACATGTTTCTACGGTGTTCACTTTGTTTTGATTACTTTGATATCGAATCACAATTGCATTATGCGATATATATATATATATATATATATATATATATATATATATATATATATATATATATATATATATATATATAAATATATATATATATATATATTTATATGTGTGTGTAAATATAAGTCTAGATGTATATATATATATATAATACAGATTCTTCCTCATACGTTTGCTTTCATACCTATAATAACTTAATAAACAATGATTGTTTAGTTTTTAAAAAACATGTACACATTTAATAATCAATTAGTTTTAACAGGTTAAAATAGAGATGAAATGATGGTGAATATTAGATGAAAGGTTTATCTTCATAGAGACTGGAAAGAGGAATGTTAATGCTCTTTGCTGTTGCCTTTTAGTAAGCACTTAACTTAGAATCGATGACTACTGCAGCCGTGGTTTCTTCAATTCTTCTGTGATGATGACACTTCACAGTCTGATAGCTTTTTTTACGAACAGTCTGATAGCTTCGTTCCACGAGCTGTCTGATAGCTTCGTTCCACGAACTTTAGGCAAAAATAAAAAGAACAAATGCCCCTGCTAAGTACACTTGGTTGGAAGATTAACAGGCGCGTTGTCTCGAAGTCCAACTACCAATGTAAGCCTCTCTGAATAATTATATTCTTCGGTACACACAGCGTAACTCAGGGAAGATGATTAGAAATCACCAATGTCCTTCTGGGTATTAAACTGGGAAAATATGTGCTTGGACAGCGCGAGCAATGATTTGCCTGAATTACAATTAACAAGGTACATATATCTCACAAAATGATATTATACACTTTAGGCACATATGATGTAATCATCACTCATCACTGCTCCAGTCGGAGTCTGGGGTTGCTGCTGCTTTCGCGTTTCTGCGAGAATAAGCATAAAACAAACACCAGCGCTTACTGTAGTGTTTATGAACATACTATTTTCATATGTTGAGGTTGCTAGCCTTAAATATAACCACTTAGCAAGAAAAAAATGTCAAATTCACACTTGTAAAATAATTATTTACACTTACCCCAAAGTAACCTGTTGATAGCATTACAAGGCAGTCCTTGTTCTGGAATCCACAGGGAAAGAGAGGCAGAGGTAGACCAAAAACACATGGAGAAGAGAACTGGAAACAGAGGTGAAAATGATGAGGAAAACATGGAATGAAGTTGAGCGGATGGCACAGGATAGGAAGACTAGGCATGTGTTTGTTGAAGGCTTATGCTCCTTGGGGAGCTAAAGGGTATTGAAAGTAACTTTTGGTAACATAGTCTCCTGGCACAGTTTAGAATGGACGTAGCACTGTGATGCTTTCGAATCACTTGGTCTAGGAACATTTTGTATTCCTCATATAACGGGTGATCTGATTCCTTAGGACTCCAGTCGTTGTATTTACAAAATGCGGGTTTACTTTTTTAAGTTTCACAGTTGCCCAAATACTTCGATCTGTCACTTATAATTTTGGAATCCTTTGTCCGATCCTTCTCTTTCTGGCTCTGGTGAATTGCTCGTTTGACGTGGCTGTGCAGTCTCATTTGTGACTCCCATTTCGCTAGATTATATTTCCAATTCTCAGTTCAAAATCCCAGATTCAGACGAATTTTCCAAAAAGAACCATTGTGTATCCCGTCTCTCAAATCGAGCCGATCGTAAGCTCTTTAGTGGGTTGGGGTGTTTAATTTAATATCCCCCAGCCCCCGCGGGTTTAAAAATATTATATTTTGAAATTCCAACGCGTGACCTCTTTCTAATAAGTCGTAATACTTCCGCTTGCATCCACATGCAAAACTCATAAACCCATCTGTGCACTCTTTGCCTGTCTAGATGCTTTCTCACCAATATTGCCTCCCCAGACAGATTATCGGTAATACCGATACCGAGATGGTCCAGTGGAAACGATTATCTAATCAACACCTGTGTCTTCGCACACCCCAGACGGCTCCCTCAGACAGACAATATTGCTTTTCTTTTCATCGCTCGTGAGCGACCATATTGTGTCAATAGAGATCGACTCTGTCAAAGGTGGCCAGACGCCTAAGGTAATAAACGTATTACCGCTGACCTGTGTAATTAGCCTGATATTGTTAGGAATCACCTGGCGGAACGTAAACAAGTCTGGGAGTGGTCACAGCAAAATGATGAAGGTGCATGAAATATGCCAAATCAAAAGCGGATGAAAGAGAGACAGAGGGGCCCACAAGTACATGTACAAACGTTTTGTTACAGGAATATTACAAGACTCGTAGTTTCAATCAGTGTTCCTCAAACTGTTTTTGAGATTCTGTGGGAAAGGAATTCAAAATTGCTATTAAAAAAAAAATTATAATGAGAATTGAACAACGAAAAAAATAAGAGTAAATAGTTGTGTGGGTTTCCTGTTTCTTTAAAATTAGTGGGGAAACTAACAATAATGAGGTTAATGGAAGATATGAAAATATTTTTTTAGTTTACATTCCCACAACGTGGGATGATGTTTTAATGGTGTTGAAAATTTATCTGAAAAAAGATGACTGTCTTGGAATCGATGTATTCATAATGAAGGAACTACAATATGTAAATGGAGGGGGAAATTATGAGTCTACTAACTATTGTCAGGGACACTTCATCAGCAACTAAAAACTGTTTAGTTGGAGCAATCCAGAAGATATGCGCACCGTAATATTCGGTAGACGGTGGAATTGGGTTGGCCGTGTTCTCAGAAGAGACACCGGCACCATCACCAGATCTGCTATGCTATAGACTTCAGAATTAAGGTGAAATATAAGACAGTCCAAAACAACGGCGGAGAACTATGAAGGCCAATATGAAACGCGTGGACTAGAATTGCATGGTCAGTGCCGGAGTAAAGTGGAAAGAACGTGTTGTTGACCTACCAAACGCCAATATTCGTCATACTCACTGACTGTTCTGTTTGTTAGCGGCTAAGGATCCAAGATGAAGAATAAATGTCAGGAGCACATCGTGTGATGTCGGAAGGTACTACTGTGTTATACATGTCGGAAGGCACTACTGTGTTATACATGTCGGAAGGTACTACTGTGTTATACATAGACACATGGGTGTCGGGAAAATTCCACTGACCTTTGTAATGGAGTTTTTTTTTGGGGGGGTGTAGGGGGGGGGGGGGGGGGGTCTTAACCAGCGGCACTTGGGCTTTCAGCCCTTCGGCCCAATGACATGTCATTGTGAGGCTGGGGACCCTGTGGACTTTCCTTCCTACCCGGTCAGGAGCTTCGCTCCTTCCCATCCACAGTGGGTTTATCTCAGGATACGTTCAGGTTATTCAGTCAAAAGCCTGGTGTTACTGTGTTATACACAGACAGACACATGGGCCGTCAGAAAATTCCACTGACCTTTGTAATGGAGGTTTTTTTTTCTTTTTTTTTCTTAACCAGCGGCACTTGGGCTTTCAGCCCTTCGGCATAATGACATGTCTTTGCGATGCTGGGGACCCTGTGGACTTTCCTTCCAACCCGGTCAGGAGCTTCGCTCCTTCCCATCCACAAAGGGTTTAGCCTAGAGATGGCTACTGTGTGTGTGTATGGAAACAATGCTTCGAAACAGCGCTGAGTCCAACAGATTCGACACATAGCCTGTTTCTTGTTTCGAAGCAGTTTCAGTTCCTGTCTGCCTCGCTGTTTTGCAAAGAGGCACACTGTCTCACTGTCTCACCTTCCGTAGGCCTATGTAAAATTTGAGTCAACCGTCCGGGACATTAGTATGGAATATCAAACATGTCATATTTTTCAGGGATGTGTTATGATGACTTGATTTTACAAGTGATATTATTTTTGCTGAGAAGTTATAGACACTGGAAATTGTCTCAGTGCTGCAGTTGTCAATGTTTTAGGCACTATGCTAAAGTTGAAAGTGTCCGTGTGTTCGTATAAATGTAATGGACACTTTATTAGCTCTGCTGATATATGTGTACTCGGTGTGGATTTGAATCATTATCTACCAAAACTAGCTTACTATAGTTTGATATCATGTGTTATTATTACTGTTATTATTATTGTTGTTGTTTTTTTTATTTTCACTTATACTGCAGCTATCATCATATCTCCGTTTTATTTCATCATAATGAAGACTTGTATAAAAATATTGAATTGTGGTCACACGAAATGCCATAGATTTTCACACACGCCAGCAGCGCGCAAGAAAAAACAGAGATTGTCACACACAGTTCATGTATACTGTCTATAAGAGACTTCTTTCTCCCCGATACGTGCACAAGTGCCGCTGTGCCGTTGTGTCGAAACAGTGTGTCGACACAGTTTAAATTACTGTTTCGAATGTCTCGAAACAGCTGAGTGTATCGACTTGCCCACCTCTAGTTTAGCCGTTCAGGTTATTCAGTCAAAATCCTGGTCGATGACACTCTTTCATATGCCCACGCCCGGGCTTGAACCTTGAACACCTGATCGCCAGCGCAATGTGGCAACCATTACACCAGCGCGGCTCCCGTAATGGAGGTATAAACATTGAGAATTTTATCAAACAAAAACCTAAGAATGCGAGACTATGTAGAATTTTGTTACTGTCGTAAATTTATTTTGAGAGAAACGAGTCGTAGAAATAGTGGTCCGGTTTAGAGTGGAAAATGATGATGGAAAGCTCAGTGATAGAAATGTAGAGATTTAATAGTTACTTCACAGCGGGCTGGAGGAGAGTAAAGACAGACTTATTTACGACAAATCGTGTCTCTCAATCTTCTCTTTCACTCTCCTGGTCAAACAATTATTTGCCAGTTTTCCAGACTCGCATCTGCGCGCTCACCGATTTGGTGTTTTCAAACACACACACGACGTTGATACAAACTATATTAAACGAATAGGGGAAATGTTGGGCTTTGGGTATATCCAACACACAGAACTAAATGAGTTTAGGTGATTTTATTCACTTTAAACATTAATCACTAAAAATATCAGATATTACATAAATTATTATAAGTACACAAATGCAAATAACAAGTTTGGGAGGGGGTGAAGAAGATTGGTATCGACTAAGCCCTTCCCGCTCATTAGACAAAGACAAACCCAGTCCAGAGATAGATAATATCAGGAACACGGGTACGTTAACCTAACAGTAAAGTTAATTACTCTGAAAGAGGTGTTACCAAGTTAGGTATAAGTGATAGAAAAAAAAACCTGTTCTTCCCAGCTGTTCTTCCCTTTTCTAAGCAAATGGAAAGGATGTGGTTTTAAACAGAGTTAACAAATTATCAACTATCCCACTTAAAGGAACAATGTAGGGTATACAGAAAAGATATATGTTACCAGGTAAGCAAGTTAACAAAATGGTCACACAAAAGAATTAATTTCCTGTCATTCATACACGCGCTAGCAAAGGCCTTCACTCATCTTGCTCTCACTTACCGATTGTGATTGTGAAAAAATCTTGCACTCCATAGAATAACACAACAGCAGTTACACCTCAACTAAATGTATGAGTGTTTGTTCAAGTTCTAGCCCCAGATTATCGGGTAGGCGGTCAGCACATAAAAGGGTCCCGTAATCGCTGGAAAATGAATCTGTAGTTGTGTCTCTTTTCTTAATAACAGTTTCTATGGGAGGGCACGGTCTCTGATACCGGGGTGAGGATGGTGTGGTCTATTTGACTATGCCGCTGATAATAAAATTCTTACGCGTGCTGGTACACTTTATCCGTGAGGTATGGTTTAAGTCCAGTGAGAAAACTAGTCACATCACTGTTCAGGAAATTATGAATTATCTCTCTGTGTCAGTAAACTAACAAAGCTCGGGCCAGTGTTCTTCTTCCCGTTACGACTTAAGTTGTTTGATGGTGCGTTAAATTTGTCTTTGGGTGTGCTTTCTTTGCTATAAGTTAGATAGCGGAATTCCAAACATAGAATCGCCTCAAAGATTAAAAATTTACACAGTCTCAACAAGTTCTGCGTCAGGGGAACTCTACACACTGTTTATGCTTTGCTTTGCTTAGATTGATTTCTTTATTGCTTTCTTAATGCTGGGATCGCACAGGTTACGATCACTCTGTATGAAAGAAAAAAAAAGACATGTAATATACCGAAAACAAATAACCTTCTAAAGCGCGATGAATTTCCCGTTAAGCCTATAATACATTCGAGTATTTAATTATGTATTTAATAAACACTGCGCGAATTCTAGTGGTTAAAAACACACATCTATAAAACTAGGACTTAACTGAATTTATTAATTATAAATTCCTTCGCGACTTTAAAAGTTAATTTAAGCATCTATTATCTTTTGAAATAATATAATAGATAGATCATTATATTTAAAACTGGAACTCTTGAGATGGTTTAATTAAATAGATTTAAATTAACACAAAATCCCTTGAAATAGAATGACTAGACCACTGATCACTTTACACAATATATATTTTACCGCTTTGCACAGAATTAGAAATCACTGCAAATATATATAAAATCCAGGGGAAAATCTATAACAAGATTTCAATAAAGCTAGTGCTTCTGTAAAGGTCTGGCCAGCGAGTGATAACGTGTCTAGTTCTACATGGTCTATTTAGCTAAAATGGAATGTAAGTTGAGTGGGACATGATAAACTTGACAACTTATTTGATCTCACGAACTTTTGGGGATCTGACCGCCAAATCAAGAGAAGAAGCCGCCCCCTGGTCTTCGTATCCGCTCGCTGCTGCCCGTTTCGCTTTCCCCCGTTCGCTCGGTTCCTCGATTGACACCGAGACGCGAAATTAGCGGCAAGCAACTGCGTCTCGTATCAGGGAAAACTACTGTCTTTGATAGCGCCGATAGTCTCCCCTAAGATCCCTCGGTCTGTCTCTTTGATCTCGTCGCTGTATCCTACATGAGTCCCGGTGGAATGCGTTCTGGCAAACGAAAAGTTACAACAAATGTTCAGGGGGTTCTAATGTTATGAAAAGCTAAAGGTCCCTTTAAATCATCCATCATATCAGGGAAAATTCACTAGTCAAACTAGACGTACGTCACAATCGTCCCCACTTTTAGACATGAAACCATTTTTCATGTTTTCATTTTTGACAATGGAGGTGACCTGATTGGTGATTTTAGGATGAGTGGTATCTTCAGTTTGCTCTTCTTCCTCTGTAGACCAGTTTCTACTCAGAAAATCAGCCCCGACATTCTGTCTTCCCGGAATATATTCCACTTTGAAAGAATAGACGCTTAGAAGGAGGGCCCAACGCATGATCCTAGCGTTAAATTCTTTATTGGCACCAAGAAATGCTAACGGAGCGTGGTCTGTTTGCACCGTGAACGATGTACCATAAAGAAACTCATGATGGCGTCTGATACCGTCAATCAGAGCAAGACATTCCCTTTCAACTACGCTGTAGTTCCGTTCCGCTTTATTTAATTTCCGACTGCCATAGGCAACTGGAAATAGCATGTTCAGGTCACTGTCATCGGCTTGAAGCAGTGTTGACCCGATGCCCTGACCTGACGCGTCGACTCTCAGTACAAAAGGTTTCTTGAGGTCAGGCAACCTCAAAATGGGGTATGCAGACAACTGTCCTTTCAAAGTGCTATACGCGTGTTCGCACTTTTGATCCCATATGACCTTATCAGGACAACCTTTCTTTGTGAGGTCAGTCAGAGGTGCCGTCAGTCCGTTGAAGTTCTGGATGTACTTCTGATAGTATGCACATAGCGATATGAAGGAACGTACGTCTTTCTTCGTTCGGGGTCTTTTTGCTGCCACTATTTTCTCCACGTTCTTCTTAATAGGCCAACTGCATCCGTGAGAAATAGTGTGCCCCAGGAAGTCTAACTGTTCAAACCCGATGAGACATTTGCTAGGTCTGGCTGTGAGACCCGTTTCCTGTAGTCTCCTGAGGAGCATAGCAACCGTAGCAATATGTTCTTCATAGGTTTCCGATGCATTTAAGATGTCATCCATGAAATTATGGATATGGGGACTTTGCAAAGGTTCTAGAAGCTTCCTCATCATCCTGGTGAACACTCCTGGTGCGTTATGCAAACCGAACGGCATCACGTTAAATGTGTAATGTCCTTCACTAGTGCTGAAAGCTAACAAAGGTTTAATTTCCTCCTTGACTGGTATTTGATAATAACCTTTACTGAGGTCAATCTTGGAGAAGATCTTAGCTTTGCTGAGCTTGGTGAACAACTCAGAAACAGTTTGGAGAGGTTCGGGCTGGAATTCCGTTACAGCGTTTAGCAACCTGTAATCAATGCACAGCCGAACTTCCTTATTGGGCTTCTGCAACAGCACTACGCTCGAGCTGTAAGGAGATGTAGACTCACTGATAATTCCTGCCTGACGCAGCTTGTCTATTTCTCCGCGAAGTGCATCAGCTTTAGCGTACGGGATGGGGTAAACTCTGGTTTGAACAGGGGTCTCGTTTGTTAATTTCATATCAAATTCAATGAGATTTGTTCGACCAGGTACATCCGTTAAAACTGCACTGTACTGTTTTAGTAGAGCCCTAGTTTCTGTTTGTTGTTCTGGTGAGAGATTGTCGCCGAACTTGACATCTTTAAAGGATTCTGTGGGTTGCAGTGGATACTCCATGCAACCAACATCATCTTCCTCGTCTTCCGTTGCTATGGCGACAGCCAGGAGATGCTCGGAGGATGGCACCGGTCTTTCCACATATTTCTTTAGCAGATTTATGTGGAAGACCTTCTCCTTTCCTTTGATGGAGATCTTGTAGTTGGTACGTGAGATCTTTTTAAGGACGGTAAACGGTCCTTGCCATCCGATGCGAAGTTTATTGCTTCCGGTTGGAAGTAGCAATAGGACTTTCTCCCCTGGTTGTAGTTCTCTCTCTTTTGCAGCTTTGTTGTATCTTTTAGTAATTTTAGCGCGGGCTTTCTTAAGGTTGGTAGTAGCTAGATCCCATCCTAGCTTTAGCCTTTCCTTAAGCTCAGATACATACTTGCTTGCAGAGACGACTGTCTCGTCAGCCTTCTGGTCTGTCAGGGACCGAAGTAAGGCTTCTAGTGGCCCCTTAATAGGTCTGCCAAATAAAAGTGTAGCTGGCGCAAAACCCGTAGACGCTTGGGGTACCTCTCGGTAGGCGAATAAGGCAGCCGATATATATTGGTCCCAGTCTTCCGGTTTCTCCTGACCCAGCTTACGTAACATCATGGTGAGGGTACCGTTAAAAACGTTCCACGAGCCCATTTCCGGCCGGATGGTAGGGACTTGTGTGGATATGTTTGGCCCTCAAGATCTTAAAGATCTCCTCCATTAACAGGCTACGGAATTGGGATCCATTGTCCGTCAAAACTTGTTGAGGGAATCCCAACCGTGTAAAAATTTGCACAAGGGCTTCTGCGACATGCTTGGAATTAGTGCATGGTAGCGGTACGGCTTCGGCCCACATAGTGCAAGTGTCAACTAAGGTCAGGATGAACCTGTTCCTTCTTTTGGTCTTTTCCAGAGGACCAATAATGTCGACAGCAACCCGTTCAAATGGAGTCCCTACTATTGGCATTTGCCCCATAGGTACTGGGGGTGTCAAGTGCTTGGGTGCTACCCGTTGCACTGGGCGCAGGATTTCACGTACCTGACAATGTCAGAGTTCATTCCTGGCCACCAATAGTGGTTTTTTATTCGCTGAATAGTGGCGTTTTGTCCCATGTGTCCGCTAAAGGGAAGAGAGTGCCCCATTTCTAAGATCTGGTTTCTGTACTGCGTCGGTACTAGGAGCTGGTTATTCCCCGTGTCCGGGTTGCCCGTTCTACGATACAATACACCATCCTTAGAAAAGATGTCTCCGTTGTGTCTGGGGTCCTTAGCCATGGGCAGTTTTTTTAAAGCAGGGCGCCAGAGTAGGGTCCTTTTGTTGCGCCTCCTTCAGTTCATTCGGCAACAAGTTTGGCGCAGGCTCTCTCTCCTTCTTGGCTTGCCCTCTTGTGGTTACCGCTGCCACAATCGGCTCCTTAGGTCTCCCAATGAACACATATCTACATCCCAGGATAACTGGGTAGATCGGATCATCCATTATGGCCGCTTTAATAACTCCTCTGACAAAGTCAGAGTGTATTTCTACAAGTGCGATAGGAAGCGTCCTGGGTGCATCACTCCTGAAAACTCCACTAAGTTTGACGGTTTCCTCTGTCTCCTGACCGGGTTTGACTAGGTGCCTAGCGACAATACAATCAAAACTTAATCCAGTGTCAAAAAGACAAGTAGTAGAGGTACCGTTCAAAATTACAGTTCCTCGAGTTGAGGGTCGGTCCCCTCAGGTTGAGAATCACTGACATTGACTCTACCTTTCGAGGCTGTATGCAAACATCCAATGCGGTTTGCACCGGTTTGTTTGCCCTGATCAGACGTTCCTGGTGTAGGGGTCTTCCCTTTTCCTTGACCTTGGTGGCCGCGCTGCCACGTAGGCTTGTTGGGTTGATCAGAATTTGTGTTGGGGGGGTATCGGGTTTTGTAGAATTTCGATTTTTCCTGGGGAGGTTTCTGGGTATTGTTATCTCGTTGGTTAAAATGTTGAGAGGAAGTGGAAGAATAGGATGCCTGCTCTAGATTCTGTTTTCGAGATGGCTCATCGGTGGGTTTACGTTTAGTGCTGGGAAGTTCGGCCATTGCATTGCTATAGCGTTCGGCTTTATTGAGTATGTCTTCAAGCCTGACTGCCCCCTGTTCCGCCAAAAATCTACGTGTTTCATTCGACAAAGTGGATTTTATCTGCTCCACAAGAACAAGTTCGAGGAGTCCCTCATATGAAAGAGGTAGGTCAGATAATTCAATGCACTTAGTCAGATAACCCGTGAGACGTGAAGAGAACTGGGGAAATGTTTCCGTGCTCTCTTTTCGGCTGTTTCTGAACAACTGCAGAAACTTTCGGGCAGTCATCTCAAACTGCTGTAGTAAGGCCTTCTTCAACAGGTCATAATCATGTTGATTCGGTCCCAGCTTTGTGTACACGTCATAAGCATTGCCTTTCAGTGACATTGAGAGTTTAAGCGCCCAGCGGGTACTCTCTAACATATAAAGATTCGCGAGTCTCTCGAATTTTTCTAGGTAGCTGTCAATTTTTTCGTTAGGGCTAAGAAAAGATTCTAAAGAAAACGACATAGCAGTTAATTGGGCAGATTGAGTACTGGAGAGGTCCATTGATTGAGACTGGGGCGAAGACGGCTCTCCGTTAGTCGAAGTAGAGGCGCCCCGACTCTCTAGAGCCTTAAGCGCCAGTTCATGTTGTCTTTCCTTGTCTCTCTCTCTCTCTCTCTGCGAGTTTCCATCTCTGCTTCAATTTTCTTCTGTTCCAAAAGACGTTCTTCCGCTTCTTTCTTATCTGCCCTCTCCTGGGCTTCTCTCCTCTCTGTTCTTTCTTTCTCTTCCTTCCTCTCAGCTTCTGCTCTCTGTTGCTCTGCCTTCCTCTCAGCTTCGGCTCTCTGTTGCTCCGCGTCATATATTTCCAATTCCTGGTTAATAAACGCGTTTGCAGCTTCTGCATCTAATCCTGCCTCTTTCGCTTCCAACCTCAAGATGGACCTCATCTTTATCCTCTCTGCCATTGTTAAAGAATAAGATGAAGTATGCTTAGAGAACTAGTAAGAAGAAACGCGAAAGGGAGGAACTCTGAACCGCTACGAGAAAAAACCAAAGTAAAAAAAAATTTACCTGTGTTACCTCCTACCTGTACTGTGCAAACTTATCGCTGCTATTATCTGGCAATTAAGGCTCTAAACGCAAGCGACTATGCCACTAAATGGTAAGTTACACTGGAAAAGAATCTACTTTTACTAACAGTAGAGAAAAATTTATATTAAAACAATTTAAAAGGAAAAAAAAATGTCCCCTAAATTTTAAATCTCTGACAACAAACTCCGTCCCTAAAGTCAATTATTGAGATGAGACGTTGTTAACTTAATTTTACAAAATCAGAACAATCCGTCTTTAGCTAAGCTCAACTCTTTTTGACTTCAAAAACCTTAGTGACTGTAAAACAATCACGCAATCCCAGCAACTTTTATAAAGAAAGAAATATAATTATCTCCGCCAGAGGATAATTAAAATAGCAAATATTTTTGTTTATCTGTACTTTCTACTGCTGTGGAGAGAAAACAACCTGTAAATATGCTGTGTGGACAACCCAAATACTTAAAGAACGTTTGTCTAGGGGTATGATTCTCGCTTTGGTGCGAAGAGGGTCCCTGGTTCA
>JAMPIV010009016.1:0-155752 GCA_024509875.1 Oreohelix idahoensis
ATTCTATTATATGTCTGTAGTGTTATTCCTACTTTAATGTAATACTGTTTAATGTACCTACTAGGTTGTTGTTTAAAATCATCATCCCTTTTAGTAATGTTTGTTTTTATTTGTACATCTGGTGGAAACTATTAAAATATTGTGTACAAGTTTTATTTCACTGGTCAACTTTTTTTTTCCTTTTAAAAGTTGAGCATTCAGTTGACGAAAAACAATGAACTCTATCTTGCCGTAGAATATATAGGGTAGTGAACTTTTCCTTCTGCTCGGCTTCGACAAATCTGTTCCCTTGTTTGATAGGCAATGGCCACTAGCATGGGCTCGCAGTTTATAGGACCAGAGTCCTGATTCATTCTGCTTTCAAAGCGTTTAGGGTAACACGATTAACGTCAGTACCCAGGGACCTCTGAAATTGTGAAGGTATGCATCCGTCTTAATACCTTTCAATTCACTAAGTTAGGTCCAACAATTGAAGGTCCTTGTACACTACAAAAAAACAACAAAATGGGTCATAGCCTGTTATACCAAACCCTATGCCACCATTATCTTTTGATTGTGACAATGTACACCAGTATTCCTCTCCCCTAAGAGTTACAACGCCACGGCAATTCCAGCTGTAATCTCTTCCATATAATAGGATAGGTGTTATGCTCCTTTATGACAATCATACATATTCTTGTAGTTTTACACCTCTCTGACAGTCTATTACATGGTGGATCACTCTCTAGGCTTTGCCTCATGGTCGCTATAGACCGCCTGTTGTACAGACATCTATTATTATTAGACATTCAATTTTTATATAAAATACATGTTAATAAATGTCAATCTTACCACAAATTTTCAATGAAATACACAGTGATGATGACTGACACAGTTTCGATCTGTTTTATTGTCCAGGCTGCCTAGAAATTGTATTTGAAAGCACAGCCTGATCTCATCTATCGCTGGTAGAATTTTTCAAGAGAAATGGCGTCCACCCTAACGCTTGTTCTGACAATATCGACTCAGTTGGCCAATCACTCTTAATATTACTAGTGTAAACAGTCTTTCAAAAAATATCATTCAAACCTTTCTACGTTACTATGCTATTTATGTTTATTCAAAGGTCAGCCAATAATATTTCGTCTCACTTCAAATTCCACCCAATCGGATTCACTGTACTATCTTAGCCTATCTGTCACCTACTTTTTTCCCAAAAAATATGCGATCCAATCTAAGCAGATATGACTTGACCTGACAGTATCTCTGATCTCTATGTATTGTTTTATCATTATTTGATTAGTTAAGGGACTATTATATAACTAACACCATATTCTTGGTCAGCAAGTCTTCGGGTACACGAATAAACGATTTTTAAGGGGGCTATGTGGTTTGGTTCAAAATTCTATCTTTTTTTCTATGTTAGTTGTTTTATTTTTAAAACTACCTCTCTTCACTTCTTTTTCCATGTAATATCAAGCTAAATACGAGAGCTTAGGTCATTCATAATAAGAGCTAAACATGTTTACATGACCGTAGTGTCCTTTACATCTATCCTTGCCCCTCTTCGTTCCACGCTGCATTTTAGGCAAATATTTCTTAGAACTAGGAAAAGTGGTTCGTTTATGTCAAGGACGAATTTGAAAAAATTGGTACCGTTTTGTTCGGCTATTCGTTAGCAAATAATAATCTGAAGGCGTATGCGACACCAACCGATCTAGCAGAAATTTCTTTGTACTTTCTATCTTTGCCTTTATGCCCTATATTGTTAAATACTAATTTAGCTATTGTATTTAGAAATTCACTACACATCTCCCTCCTTTAGAACAGACGATCATATGTCAGTTCCTACTTCTAAATACACATAGATGAATTTACTATTATGCCTGGTGACTACTCTGATGTTCGTCGTACCGATGTCTGCTTAAAAAATCAGCGACCACATTGGTTTTTCCGGGAATGTACTCTATGGTAAACTGGAATGGCTGTAAGAGCAAAGACCAGCGTAATAATCTAGCATTTTCATGCCTTGCTTGAGACAGACATACGAGTGGTTTATGATCTGTTTGGATCTTAAATGATTTACCATAAAGATAAATCTGGAACTCTTTTATACCCCATATAACTGCCAGACATTCTTTTTCACTTGTTGAATATTTTTGTTCTGCTGTGTTCAACTTACGGCTAGCATAAGCTACTGGGGTTAATTCCCCATCAAGTGAATTTGACCGTTGTAATAGAGCTGCACCCAAACCGATATTACTAGCATCCGATCTCACAATGAATTCTTGACTCAAGTCAGGTAATTTCAAAATAAGCCTGCTTGTGAGCTTTTCTTTCAATTCTTGGTATGCTAATTCACACTGCGCTGTCCAAATAATTCTATCAGGATTTCCATTGCGCGTTAAACCAGTCAACGGAGCACATATGGAGTTAAAGTTTTTACTCGGTGCATTTTTCAGCCCGAATGGCAACATATTAAATTCATAATGTCCTTCCGAGGTGCTAAAGGCTAAATAAGGTTTGATTTCCGGCTTTACTGGAATCTGATAGTAGCCTTTACTCAGATCCACTTTAGAGAAATATTTAGCTCTATTCAGCATGGCAAACAGCTGATTTGTATCAGGTAATGGATCCACCTGACCTTCTGTGACAGCATTCAGTTTCCTGTAATCTATACACAGTCTGTGTTCTCCAGAGGGTTTTCTCAACAGAACCACACTGGAGCTGTAGGGAGATTCACTGTGCGAGATAATCCCTTCTCTCAACAGATAATCTATCTCCTCCCTTAAAGCTTTTTCCTTAGCGAACGGAATTGAATAGGCTTTCATACAGATTGGTGTTGGGTCTATGAGTTTCATATCATACTCCAATAAATTTGTATGTCCCGGACGGTACGTTAACACATCTGTATAATTATTCAGAACCTGTTGAACCCTCTCCCTCTGATTTTCCGTTAAGTGTGTGCTGATTTTTACCACGCCAGCGGTCTCACAGGGATGTAAAGGATATTCATGAGAAGTGAGTGGCTCCTTTTTCATCTCCATTGCAACAGACAAGGTCAGTAGGTGTGTCTCTTCCTGGTTTTCTCTGTCCAGATATTTCTTCAGGAGATTCACATGATAGATTTTCTCTTTCCCTTTCTTATCTATCTTATAATTTGTTCTAGACACCTTCTCTAGAACTGTATATGGACCTTGCCATCCAATTTGCAATTTATTCTGGCTGCCGGGCAGTAGAAGGAGCACCTTCTCTCCCGCAGCTAATTCTCGATCCTTCGCTTTCTTATTGTAATAGGCAGCATGCTTTTTCCTGGCTTGTCTCAAATTTTCATTGGCAAGTTTCCAGCCAGTTTTAAGACGAGTGGTCAGCTCGTTCCCATATTGATATGATGAGGTAATATTTTCTTCTGCCTTTTCATCAGTCCAGGTCCTTAACAATGCTTCCAAGGGACCTTTTATTGGCCTTCCAAATAACAATGTTGCCGGGGCCATACCGGTTGAACTATGGGGTACCTCCCGATAGGCAAACAAGACGGCGGGAAGGTACTGATCCCATGTATCTGGTTTTTCATGTGCCAACTTCCTCAGGATCGACATGAGTGTCCCGTTAAATCTTTCCACTTGGCCATTTCCTTGAGGATGATACGAGCTACAATGAAAGTGTTTGGCTTGAAAGATCCTGAATACTTCTTCTCTTAGTTTCCCCTTGAACTGAGAGCCATTATCAGTCAAGATTTGGTTGGAAAAGCCTAACCTGGTGAAGATTGTGAGTAATGCCTCTGCCACATGCTTCGAATCAATTGATGACAGGGCTACCGCCTCTCCCCACATAGAACAAGTGTCCACCAGAGTCAGAATGTAACTGTTCCTCCTCTTGGTCCGAGTGAGAGGTCCCACAATGTCCACGGCAACTCTTTCAAAGGGGTTCCCACTATGGGCATTTCCCCTAGAGTTGCTGGAGCAGTCCAATGCTTTGGAGCTACCCGTTGGCACTCTGGACAGGATTTTACATATCTCTTTATGTCTTCAGTTATTCCTGGCCAGAAATAGTGACAAGCTATACGCTGTCCTGTTGCGCTGATCCCCATATGACCACTGAAGGGAATCGCATGCCCTAGTTCCAACTCTTTAGTCCTATATGAATTTGGAAGGACCAGAGTTCTGTGACCATTGGATCCATTTCCAGCCTTCCTATATATCAATTTGTTCTTCATATAGAAATCTCCCTTGCCTGGAGGTGTATGACATTTGGGCAATTTCTTAAAACAAGGCTTGAGGGTCTTATCCTCCGCCTGTGCCTCCCTCATCTCATCTGGATGGGTATTTATCGGATTGTCTTCCTCTTTTTTAGACTGTGATCTGGTCTGCACTGTTGCCATGATCACAAGACTCTTGGGATTCCCCAAGAAGACATATCTACACCCCAATATAAGAGGGTAGATTGGTTCATTTATCACTGCTGCTTTTATGATTCCTTCCACATATCGCGTTTTCACATTTATCCTGGCGACGGGAAGTGTCATGGTCGCTACGTCCTTGGTTGCAGTTTGAATCTCCACTGTTTCTGTGGTATATTGATCTGCCTGCACCAGGTGAGAACTCACAACTGAATCATAATCTAATCCAGTATCATACAAACACCTTATGGTGACTCCATTGCATGTTACCTCTTCACACACTGGGGGGTGGTAAGGTTCCTGTTGTTCAGTAGGGTGGACCTTTACTCCCTTTCTCCCCATTTTCATTGCAGCGAAAGTAGGAGTTTTCCTTCTACAATTTTCGGTGTTATGGTTGTCCATCCGACAATTTTTACAATACTTCTTTCCTTGGTTAAAAGGTTTTCTTTCATCATATTTCCTTTCATTGAATTGTGAGGTTTTATTTTTATAGTCATTGCGTGGCCTATCAAACTGGTGCCTACCTTTATTCTGGTCTCTGTTGTCAAACTTACTAAAGATTTGAGGTGCCTTAAAATTGTCTACCTGTTTCTTTTTATTACCAACTACCTCTGCCTGGGCTGCCTGATACCTCTCAGCGACATTTAGTAACTCACCCAGCCTCTCTGCACCTTGTTCCATGAGAAACTTTCTCAGGTCTGGAGCCATGGACTCTCTTAGCTGCTCAATAAGGATCATCTCCTTAAGATCTTGGGTTTTCCCCAGAGCAGTCCATTTCTCCAAGTAGGTCTCTAACCGTGCAGAGAACTGGTGATAAGTCTCACCCGACAGTAGTTTGGCATTCCTAAATTTTTTTCTATAAAATTCTCCGTTCTTTTCGTATCTTAATAAAAGAGCCTGCTTTAGCATGTCATAATTGTCCTGGTCATCTCTGCTCATTTTGGCAAAAACGTCATAAGCCGTACCCCGGAGTCCCTGAGATAACTTGAGGCTTCACCTCTCTCTCTCTAACCCATACGTGGTAGCCAAAAGTTCAAACCTACTTAAATACCCTTCTATGTCATCTTCTTTCTCAACAAAATGGTCTAAATGAAAACCCATAGCCGAGGTTGAGGCTCCCTGACTAGGAGTGGCATCGGAGGGAAAGGGGCTGGCACCATTTTCTTGAGCATGGCTTTGAAATTCCAACTCCCTTAGTCGTAACTCGTGCTCCCTTTGTAATCTCTCATCCTCCTTTTCTGCTTCCCTCTCAGCAGCCTGTCTCTTTTCCTCTCTTTCAGCAGCATGTCTATTTTCCTCTGCTTCTAATTTCTTCTCTTCCAATTGGAGCCGCTTTATTTCAGCCATCCTATCCGCCTCCAATGCATTAGCCTCTTTGTCAGCCTCAATCTGCAGCCTCTTAAGTTCTTTGTCAGCCTCAATTTGTAACCTCTTCTCTTCAGCTAACCTCCTATCTTCCCTTTCAATATACTTGTCGCATTCTGAAGTTACATACTGAATCAAAGCCTGACCCTCCATGTTCATTTCCTTAGCAGTCAGCACAGCAACAGATCGAAACTTTGCCAGATCAGCCATTTGTACTATGCAACCTTTTAAAATTTCTAACTATACAAATCTCTAATTATGGCTAATAATTTCTAATGATAACCAAGAACAACCACAGGCACTGATAGCTCAACTACTATTTAATTTCTCCAAAAGGAATGCTTTTAATTTTATACTATCTGAGATTCCTAATTTAATTAATAATATTTTAAGAATTTAAAATCCCAGAAGCAAACTACCCAATATAGCTGGTGTTATGAAAAATTCAATCCCGGGAAGCGAGACCCCAATATATGTGGTGGATTTTGATGTTATGACTTGTTGTTATGTATTATATTTGTATTTAATGAGATTAGCTGTGAAGGTCCCTGAATTTACCCAATAGTATTGTGAACTTTTCAGGGTACCTTTCCGCTACCACCCTTTTTATCTCATTTAAAATGTATTTATATTATTATATTAAATGACTTCGTGTAATGTCTAGAGTTATGAAGGTAGAGTGTAATGTGTAACAACCGACAAACATACAAACAATTAGTTTATTATTAACAACAACACACAGTACTACCACAATAACATACAAACAACACGTTAAAAGGCTATCTTAATTAAGACCGTGTTTGAAATTTGTGTAAATATAATTTTTACAATTTATTATCCTGATTCTAATTTATTTTGAATCAGGACTGACAATTTAAAAGTGAAATCAAAATAATCATTTACATCAGTCAAATAGCACATTAGATCTTATGTCCATACATAAAAATATTATTCTATTATATGTCTGTAGTGTTCTCCTACTTTAAGGTAATACTGGTAGTACCACTAGGTTGTTGTTTAAAATCACTCCCTTTTAGTAATGTTTGTTTCTATTTGTCACTTGTGGAACTATTAAATATGTGTCCCAGTTTTATTCACTGTCACTTTTTTTTCCTTTTTAAAGTTGAGCTTTCAGTTGCCGAACAAGAACTTATCTTGGCCGTAGAATATAGGTAGAACTTTTCCTCTGCTCGCTCGACAATCTGTTCCCTGTTTGATAGGCAATGGCCACTAGCATGGGCTCGAAGTATATAGACGGAATCCTGAATCAATCAGCTTTCAAGCGTTTGGTACCACATTAACGTCAGTACCCAGGACCTCTGAAATGTGAAGGTATGCATCCTTCTTAATACCTAGCATACACTAATAGTCCACAATTAAGGACATGTACACTACAAACAAACAAAAAGGGTCATAGCCTTATACCAACCTATGCCACCATTATCTTTTGATATGACAATGTACACCAGCATTCCTCTCCCCTAATAGTTACAACGCCACTGCAATTCCAGCTGTAATCTCTTCCATATAATAGGATAGGTGTTATGCTCCTTTATGACAATCATACATATTCTTGTAGTTTTACACCTCTCTGACAGTCTATTACATGGTGGATCAATCTCTAGGCTTTGCCTCATGGTCGCTGTAGACCCCCTCAAGTACAGACATCTATTATTATTACACATTCAATTTTTATATAAAATACATGTTAATAAATGTCAATCTTACCACAAATTTTCAATGAAATACACGGTGATGATGACTGACACAGTTTCGATCTGTTTATTGTCCAGGCTGCCTAGAAATTGTATTTGAAAGCACAGCCTGATCTCATCTATCGCTGGTAGAATTTTTCAAGAAATGGCGTCCCCCCTGACGCTTGTTCTGACAATATCGACTCAGTTGGCCAATCACTCTTAATATTACAGGGTAAACAGTCTTTCAAAAAAATATCATTCAAACCTTTCTACGTTACTATGCTATTTATGTTTATTCAAAGGTCAGCCAATAATATTTCGTCTCACTTCAAATTCCACCCAATCGGATTCACTGTACTATCTTAGCCTATCTGTCACCTACTTTTTTCCCAAAAAAATATGCGATCCAATCTAAGCAGATATGACTTGACCTGACAGTATCTCTGATCTCTATGTATTGTTTTATCATTATTTGATTAGTTAAGGGACTATTTATATAACTAACACCATATTCTTGGTCAGCAAGTCTTCAGGTTCACGAATATACGATTTTTAAGGGGCTATGTTTTTTGGTTCAAAATTCTATCTTTTTTTCTATGTTAGTTGTTTATTTTTAAACTACCTCTCGTTCACTCTTTTTCCGTGTAATATCAAGCTAAATACGAGAGCTTAGGTCATTTATAATAAGAGCTAAACATGTTTACATGACCGTAGTGTCCACAATTCTAACTTTTTCATCGTATTGGGGAAACCCCTAATACAAGGCTTGCCACTGTGCTACAGTTGGCTTTTAATTTAAAATCAATGCGAAACGAATTAGCATTTACATCTATCCTTGCCCCTCCTCGTTCCACACTGCAATTTAGGCAAATATTTCTTAGAACTAGGAAAAGTGGTTCGTTTATGTCAAGGACGAATTTGAAAAATTTGGTACCGTTTTGTTCGGCTATTCGTTAGCAAATAATAATCTGAAGGCGTATGCGACACCAACCGTTCTAGCAGAAATTTCTTTGTACTTTCTATCTTTGCCTTTATGCCCTATATTGTTATATACTAATTTAGCTATTGTATTTAGAAATTCACTACAATGTTCTCCGTGATTATAGCTAAGGATGGTGCTCCTCTCCTTGTTTAGAGCTTGGTGCGTCTGTTACCACTTTCGTTGCAACCGAGGTTGCGATGTTTGGCTTTTCTGTATTTCTGTCTTTTTCTTTTGTACACATCTGCCTGCTTCGTAGAGTTGGCGGGCTTTTGTTGATGAACCCGGCTTTTCTTCTATGGGTTTTTGCTGTGGACTGTCACACTGTATATATTGCGTTGCTGATCTTTTGATAATGCACTACAGGTCTATAGTTATATAGTACACTGTTGATAAGGGTTATTTGTGTGCGGTGGTGGTGTAAAAAACGTATGATATGTGGCCCACACACAAACATATGTATGTATACTAGTTAATGTAGACAAACAGACACACAGGCCACTTTGAATCAATGCGTCCGAGACGACAACACAAGATGTTACTATTAGGTAAACACAATGCAGGTCACTTTAAACATTCGACCATAGACTAGTCATCACAAATTGATTATGTTCAAACAGAGCTGCAAAGTAATGGTAAACCCATAGTAATGATTCCGTGGATATTTTGCGGCTAACCTTGTAATCTATCAATCAATCGATCAATCAATCCATTAATCAAGCAATACCTGTAATCTCCACAAGGAGCGTATGTCTTCAACATTTTAAGTTTTCATTTCGCATGCTCAAGTTCTTTCCATTTTATCCTCACAATTTTTATTTCTTTCTCCAGTTCGCCCCTCCATTTGTTAACGATCTGCCTGTACTTCTTTCCCTGGGAGTTCCAGAACAAAGGATGTCTTCTGATGCTGTTAGCAGGTTTTATCAGTGTGTGTCCAATCCATCACCAGCGGCTTCTTCTCATCTCATCGCTTATTCCACTGATGATTGTCTGGTTCTTGCTATCAGTTCCATATTGGTGACCGCATCGTACTATTGCAATCCGTCTACTCTGTTCTAGCACTCATTTATAGAAGTCTGTTATTTCCTAGTTGTGATTTATGTTGTTCTCCGTGGTTCATAAGACAGGAATACAACACTTGCTGTGACCATATGGCTTACTACGCCAACCTTAGGATAGAAAGTACTTCAGAAACTCTGATACACTAAGTACTTGTATAGGCTAGTTAGTACACAAATACTAGTAATAAACCAATGAAATCATTTGTCATGGTACTCATGAGTCCATGATGTCATTAAATCTTGTATGGGTTTTCATACAAGATATACCGGAAAGTCCTTAAACTGGAACTATGATTGGTCAATGTCACTTGGTGATAATAAATTTGGTAGAGAGATTTTTTAGTTAGTTAGTTTTGAGATTAACTTAACTGACTGTTAACCCAAAGACCAATCATGAGTCAGTTTCCGGTCAACCATTGAAAGAAAAGAATAACATCCGCTCCAAGCTGAGACCAGAGAAGTAGATGAACAGAAGTAGATTTAGATTGGACACAAAGAGTGTATTAAATGTTCCAATTTGTATTGCTTTTCAATATATCTTCAGCTGGAATAAACTTTTTTTTATATGAATGATTTTGACTGAATCAAATCAATCCTCCTTGAAGTGAAAACAAAAGAACGATAGTTGCAGCTTAGTGAAAGTTTATGTTGACCATCGATCATCATGTTGCTTCCTCCACTGTACGATCACATTGCATCCAACAGCTCGTGTGTCATTCTCATACAGATGAAAACATCGAGGGCAAGATGTGAAGAAAAAGAGAGATGCAGGATACTTATTGGTTAAGATAAGCGGTTCCGAGAATGATGTCGTGAGGGATTTTCATGAGATTTTTGAGGCAAGAAGTAAGAAATTGTATGTTATCAGTAAAAATGGAAAAAACAACGAATTGAATATTTTATGTTATGAAAACAGGTATGTTATGTTTCAAAACTATATTGATCTGTGTGTAAAGTAAGCACTAACATCAAGCGACACCCTATTCACCTATAACAAGCCTCAGTGGTGGTAGATCAAAGACAAAACAATAAATAAAACGGGGCCATATCGATTTAGTAAAGAGTGTAGCGAAATTTGGTTACTCTTGCTTTGTTGTGGAAAAAAGATGTGTGTAACGCGACGCACACACACACACACACAGCGAAGTAATAACACTCGGGGGGTCTTTCTTTGAAGTTTGAAGTCGGGAAATGTGAATTACGATTAAAGCCAGACAATATTACTGAAGCATGAGGAAATAGCTATATAGGAATGTATGGCGGACTTTAAAAGTTTGCATTTACTGAAAATTAAAGTATTAATTACAAGAGAACGCATGGTTAGAATAATATTAAATAAATATAACTCAACAAAGGAGATAGACTAGGAATTATATCCAAAAGGATATTATTCCAATATAAATAGTTTTAAAGATAATTAATACTTTTCACCTTCATCACATCGGCTAAAAGTTAGCTAATAATCTTTAAAAATTTATTACACTAACAAGCCTCAACGGATTTGGATAAAACTTATATGTAGTGAAAGCCTCATATGGGGAAAAGGGAATGATACATAGGAAGGACGGAAGAATATAAGTGTTTAGAGAACAGAAGAAAAAAACAAGTACAGGAAAAGCACAGATTGCTTCAAATCGCCTCAAACCAGGAGATGAAACGAAAATCATTTGGGGAATTTAGGAGGTGCTTACTCGTACCGGCGAGAGACTGAAATATAAGGACAGAGCGGAGCATTGGAAATCACACACACCAAATCCAGAAGCCAGAGTGAGAAACTGGAAGACAGTATCTGCAAGAAAAGTTATTTTTTTCACGCTGCATGCAGGGCAGATTAACTTCAACCAATATAGCCTCACTGTGAGCTTATAAATCCTAAGAGGGTATGTAAGTTTATTAAAGATATATGTATTACTAATATCATTTTATTTCAGATTTTATTTCTGATTGATTGTATCAGATATAATAAAAAAGGGAATGACGCTAACCAGAGATAACCTTCACCGGCATTGTCAGGAAGCATAACCATTAATTGGTTAGCCAAATATATCATGGCTAGTTCTTGCCTGGAAGCTTACGACATACCAGCAAGTACATAAGTGACTTGGCATCCATGAGTGGAAGGCAAGGGTTATATCATACCCATGTATCATAACATATGATTTATTCATGTATTTTGTTAATTCTGCACAGTATACATTATCTTATCATGCTATCTCTGTAACATACTACCATGATTCATTCATTTATATACAAACACTGAAGACATGGTCGCATCATGAACAGTAGTTGGTGGTGAGATTGTTGGAACAACATGGCCACCTATTACCTTTTGTTCCAGGTTTTTATGATCAAGTTTTTATGATCATTGCGGATCAAGATTATAATCATTCCTGACTGAATTTACCCAAAAGACGTGAAGACCGTTGATCCAGCTCACTGAAGCCTAGAGGTCAACCAATCTTCAACACCTTAGTCCCCCGCAGTTATAGGGCGGGCTGAAGGAAAGTCTTCCGGATTCAAGTGTGTCTCAGGAACCTCGAACTATATAAGTTGAGTTTTACGTGTATCCATCCAACAAATCCTGTGAGCAGTTTCTAGAACGACTATCTAATGATGACATCTAGATGGCAAGAGATAATGTGAAAATCCTTTTGTTGTAATGGAAGATAAATCCAAGACTTATTCTATTAGTTATTTTAATTTGTAACTGTAAATAATCATACATTTTACCATCTTATAACACCCATTTCTCATTACAAGAATATAGATGTACATAATAAATTGGATAATTGTACTCATTTGACTTGTTAAATTTTTAACTGTTAAATTTTGAGTTACCTTTTCTAATTTAATTATATTATCACATAGGGTTACTATAGCGAAAGTAGCAACTTATACTTCTGAAGCCTAAATCTATTGTCCAGCTCAGAGTATTCACAGCTGTAACTCACTTGTGATACCAGTGTACTTCCCGGGCACTGGAACTTCATCCTTTCTGGAGAGAGATTCTACTTCTTCTCTACCACTACTATCATACTAGAAAAACCTTTCGCTACATTGGGGGCTCTTTCGCGGGATATTATTTTGTATCCTGAGCCACTATCTATGAATTCTTCTATCTTGAGCCACAAATAGTTTGTAAAAATAATTTTTTTTGAAAAATTCTAAAAACTTAGAAATTTTTTCGTAATTGTAGTACCATCGAGTACGAAGTAAATAGGAAACGCTCACAATGTTTTAATGATTTGTCTTGTTCAAAGTAATTAATTGATTTTAATTAAGTTAGTTGGTTAGTGAAGATAAAATTATATACCCTCTGGTAAGTAAGCACCATGGCTGATTGGGTGAAGTTTCGATCTGCAATCATGCAAGAGGGAAAGGACGTAGGATTGACAGGTGATGCTCTTATCCAGTATGTCGCAACTGAAGTGGACAAATATTGGGATAGAGAGGACAAAAGATTGGAAGCTGAAAGAGAAGCCAAAAGAATGGAAGCAGAGGATAAGAAATTAGAAGCAGAGAGAGAAGCCAAAAGAATGGAAGCAGAGGATAAGAAATTAGAGGCAGAGAGAGAAGCCAAAAGGTTAGAAGCGGAAAGAGAAGAAAAGAGACTAATGTTGGAAGCTGAAGAAAGAAGGTTACAAAGAGCTCATGAGTTAAGTTTAAAGGAACTTGAACTCCTGGGAGCAGCTAGCAATCATGGTGCTAGCTCACCTCACTCTGAGAGTAGCTCCAACCACAGCACGGCAAATGGAGCCATGAGTTTCCACCTGGATCCATTTATTGAGAAGGAGGACGCCATTGAGTCGTACCTGGATAGATATGAGAGATTAGCCTCTACCTATGGATTAGAGAAGGAAAAATGGAGCCTTAAACTATCTCAGGGGCTGAGGGGAGTTTCATACGATGTTTATTTAAAACTCTCAAAAGAAGACCAGGAAGATTATGAGATCTTAAAACAAGCTTTATTGGTCAGGTACGAAAAGAATTCTGAACCTTATAGAAAGAGATTCCGAACTGGGCTCTTGTTACCACTGCATTGACCGTTTGGATATTTTGTTCCTCCCAGATAGAAATTTGTTGCGGGGTGCATTCCTTAACCGCATGAATACGACCGATTATAAGATCCGAAATAGGATTAGGAAGAAGACATGCATGGACATCTCCTGTAAAGAAAGGAGTATCAATGTTAATGACAGCAGTAGGATATTTTTCCATGGTACCCCCAAATGTAACACATTTGACCACCTTTCCCGTGTAACAGCGTTTATCTATTAGAGACTTTCTAACCCCGACAGTAGTACATCCAGAATCAAAAAGAACTGAGACTGGACTATCATTCACTAGACCTTTATGCAAGATGAGAGATCCTCTCCCATCATGCGCCACTGTAGCAGGAAGAGCGGGAAGAGGGTGACCACAAATTAAGGTAGATACAGACGATGGCTCGAACAATGTTGAGCATTGGGGGCATTCAGTTGCTCTCCCAAAATCGAAAACACAACCAGTGATAGCATTAGAGTTCCCACTATCATTTACTTGATTACAAGCTCCATTAAACTCTTGTTGTGCAGAGTTTGCCTGTTGGTAAGCTTTTCTTTTGTTATATCTAGGTCTACCGCGATTATCATTTCCCCTGTAATTGTTATCATATTTTCTATTGTAATTATCATTCCGGTTTGAATCCCGGTTTGTATATTCGCCATCGTCATATTCTTGACGTCGAGAATGGTTATCCCGAGAAGAAAAGCTCGGATAGTTTTTATTGTGATAACCTTTGCGACAGTGTCTAAAATTATTACCACCAAAATTACGAGAACTACCATCTCGTCTCCAGTTCTTAGAAGAAGAACCTTCATATGTTGGATTACTCTGCTTATGAGTGTAATTCTGATTACTTTTCCTATTCCAGTTTTGTTGAGCACCCTGAAATTTCTTATTGAAATTAGGGCCATATGGTGCTGCCGAAGCAACTGGCAACCCTTCTTTCACTTTAGAATTGCTAACTGTAGCATGGGGATGCGCGGTGGCATACTGGCAACAGTATTCCTCCATGTCTTTTAAGTTTTTGGGCTTACGCTCATGAAGAAATGCAAGGAAAGAATCATTAACAGATGACAAAACTTTGTCTCGAAGTAATAAGTCCATTAGGTCTTCATATGTTTTCTCAGTTTGAGACAACTCAATCCATCGTGTAAATGTATGACGTATCTTTGTAATAAAATCAGAGAAATCTACTCCATTTTCTGGCAACATTGTCCTAAAACGAAGACGATAATCTTCTTCTTTTAGTTGATAATTTTTTAGTAATGCTGCTCTGACAACATCATAATCAGTCCTGTCATGTTCCTCTATTGTCATAAGAGTAGTCACTGTTTCACCTGTAAAAAATTCCATCAGTTGTTCGACATATTTTTCCTTTTTTATCTTATGCGTATCGCATAAAAATTGGAATCTATCCAGATAATCCGCTATGTCGTCCTTTAAAGGATTGGAATGAGGTAATTTGATCCTACTAGCAAACTCCTTTGTCGTACCCGAAGTTGCTTGATGAGCACCCATATGTGTCACTTTCAATTTCTCTAACTCCAAAGCTAAAAGTTTTTCATTATGTTCCATTTTTGCTTTTTCCTTTCTCTCCTCGGCTTCTCTGTCTAATCTTCTATTTTCTGCCTCTGCCTGGAGTTTTCTTCCCTCTGCAGCAGCTTGAAGTTTTCTTTTCTCTGCAGCAGCTTGAAGTTTTCTTTCCTCTGCAGCAGCTTGATTTTTTTTGTTTTTCCATTTCCCTCTGGAATTTTCTTTCATCAGCTTGCATTTGCAACCTTAAATTCTCAGCATCTATCTTCTTTTGTTCAGCTTGCATCTGCAATCTTAAATTCTCAGCATCTATCTTCTTTTGCTCAGCTTCTGCTTTCTTTTGTTCAGTTTCTGCTTTCAATTTATTTTCCTCTTTTTGTCTCTTTTCTTCTGACTTTAATACCATGGCGAATTGAGCAGTCGCGAATTCTTCTAATTCTTTACCAGATTTGCCAAGGGATTTCCCTTGTCCAATAAAGTATTCCAGTGTAGACATTCTGTCTAATGAAATCAGTAACCTGAAAAATTAAATAAATTACCTTATCCCACTTAAATGGGAGACAAGTCTTCAATATTAGACTTGTATACTCAGTTCAGTTTATTTCACTCTCTTTGAGAGACAAGTCTTAGTCAAAGACCTTGTATGGTTACCTTGTTTCTTTATAATAATATTCTATCAATAATCTCAATATGAGTAGTGTATCATATTAATAACAATAATAATAATACATGGCCAAGTATATGTATGTAGACTGTGTATGACAATAATAAATACAAGGACAAAAATACAGAACAACAACCGAAAACGTTCGCAGATGTCAAATAAACAATACAGCGAAACTAAGGAAAATGTTACAAAAAATGTGTAATGATGACTGCGAAAAGTAAACAAGACAAATGGCAACACTGTTATAAACAAAAAAGTGTATAGAAATAAATGAAAGTAAGGAGAGACGAACAGATACAAACAAAACAAATCGTAAATCAAAGAATGGAAAAAATAACGAAAACAACACTAACACATCTCGTCACAGCTAAACGTAAATATCAACAATTGTCGCTAGCAAATCCCAATTAAGGAAATTTGCAGTCCCTACAGAAAACGCTCTCAATAGACAATCTCTGTTACGTGGTATTATCTAAAGGAGTCACCTTACCCAACCAAAACCGGCCGAAAACACCAGAAAAATACACCACAATATTACAAGTAACATACATATCATCAATGGAATGTGTTGCAAACAAAGTTTAGTTACAAATAACAATATAGTAACTCTCTTGCTCTTTGTCAACACGGGAGTACAATGTCAAGCGTGCAATGATTGTTAGATCCATAATAACATGTAGTGGTCTCCAGGAACATAAAGTCACTATGACCTTCTCGATGAATAGTTGAGACTTGAGGCCCAATGTTGAAAAAGTTCGTAGACGGTACTGTTTACAAAAATACTTGACCTCGAACTACGTGATTTGATCGCTCAGACGTTGAAGAGTCTGTTGACTGTAACGTGTAGACAACCAGCGGTACTGTTTACAAAAAATACTTGACTTGTGTGCAGTTGTGGTCCCCATAGCAATATTGCCTAGATGCCAACTCCAGTACTTGTACCAACTGTGGTTCATGTAGCATTATCACACAGATGCTAATACTGTTTATGTGGGTCAACAGTCAATGACCTATTTCTACTGTCCTGTGTAGCCAAAACTTGGAAATGTAGAGTACTACGGATGTGTGTTATTTATAGCTGTCAACCTTGATCGTTCCAATCTGTAGCATAAACCAAAATTGAAGCCGAAAAGCCCACGGAACAGGTCCACCAGAAATGTTAGTTGGTTTTTCTAGCGTGATGCAAATGTAGATGTGTAGTTAGCCAGGTACGCGTGTCGATGTCACCTGAACAGTGTACTGGTGCGGTGAAGATCTGGGTCACTCACGCTGACAGCATACATGGTCTTTGTACGATGATGATGATGATGTGAGACATGGGTGTGTGCAGACGCGAATGCGTTTAGGATCGTATATAGTATACAATGTACCCAGTCACACTCGTACAGAAGCCAATGATGGTTGCACTACTGGTAACAGCTCATACATTTATTCACAGCACTAACAGTAGTATCACACAGGAACAGTCAATGTAAACAGGTTCATGTACATCATGTTAATTGAAATCGCTTGGTACATATCAGGCCTTCTAAGGCTGGTAAACATTCTCATATGTGGGCATGTCAATAGTGGTATGTTCTTTAATGTACAGTTCATAATGCCGCTTTGGTATCCCCGACTGAACGCGTCAGATACCTGAATAATTCGGTCATACAAAAGACGAGCCCTTAACTCATGTAATCCTATTACCAGGGCCGTCGTTCAACTTGGCATAACACGTCAGTTACATCTTTTCATGCGGTAGAATAGTGGCCATTACACAGACCTTGATATGACGTCAGCTGTGTATTCTTCATTAAGCAGGTTGCATAAACCTTGCTATAATGTTTGTATAAGTATACCGCCAACCCGCGGCTTCCACTATATATAACTTCGTCACTGGACTTCTGATCATATTAAGACGAATAGTCTTAAATAGCTACCTTGAGCACAAAATATAAGTTCTGCATTACATGAACGGTGAGCTGTTCTCACGGCTAGGTAATCCTTTAACAAATTCTGCAACCGAATGCGTAGTAATGAAAAAGTCGATGTTACCTTGAAACGAATCCTCAGAACACAAGAAATAACACTGTCGTCATTCCTGACGTACAGTAAATCACTGGGGAAAACTGCCAACGCAGTCACTTCGAAGATTTTCCTTCCCCAGATAGTTCCCCAACTTTGACCAGGGTGAAAAACATACAACCAATAAATCGACGTTTGAAACTCCATCAAAGATGACAGCAACAGTATGTTTGTAATTTAGAATTCTTTTTTAAAGTGGAAGTTGTGTTAGTTAATGTGTGTATTTTTATACCAGTATCTTATTTTAAGTGCAACATATAATATATAATAGATTTATTTGTGCTTTACCTTAATTTTTAACATGTCCCGTTTTTTTACAAAATGTCCCGGGTTTTTTAGATAAAAATGTGGAAATGTCCCGGTTTTTAAACAAAACATTATGGGAACCCTATGTTAGACAGCCAAATCTTGTAAGGGGATACAATATATACATGAAAGGAGTGGTCAAGAGTGATCAGCTGATTAACAAGGACAATGTTTTGAGAAAGACCAAAAAATATTGGAAAACTCTTTTTTACACTTTCTTAATAATTGCTATGGTAAATGCTTACATTTTATTTCAAGACTGGCAGAAAAAATACCCAGATGTAGAAGACCAGCTAGATATGATCCGCTAGATCTTACAGAACTGATCCGGGAATTGGGGAACATAAGTTTGTATGATGATGTACCACTCGCTTCAAAGCTACAGTTTTTTTCTCGGTGTCAACGTGTGTTTGTACAGTGTAAAATACACTGATTTAAAAGTCAGATGAACAATAATTTTGGGTCGTTAAAATAACAAAGTATGAGATTATGGTTTTATAAATTTGAATAATTTGAGTAATAAGTTATTTGTTCCTAACATGGGAGATAAAAGAATGAAAATGTAGTGTTTTTTGTAAGGGAGTGAACCTTTTTAGACCTTAAAGAAATCTAAGTATACATCATTAGAGTTTACCAACTTTGCATATCAGATTAATTTTAGTAAAGATATAGAAGGATTAATGAAACTAAGGTAAAAATCACTAAGGGAGATAACAATATTATTAGCGCCCTTTACAGTTAAGAGAACAGAGAGCACAATAAACGCACGTGAAAAGTGAGCGAAATATAAACAGTTATGTAGCACAGTTCACGGGATTGACAGCATAGAATTAAGCGTGTAGGTGGCGATAGGTGAGTGAACTGAACAATGGACCAATCGTATTAACAAAAACAACTTTGGACCATCAGATAGGAAATTGAAGGACGAAAGGAGATCAGTCCTACCAGAGAAGTTGACCGGGCAAGACGAGCCTCGCTGGGAGCTCAAGAAATGTGAAACCTGCGGTTTGCAGAAGGTCTACAGAAATAGCTAGATATAGAAAGGTAGTAATAGAAATTCAGGAGAACACTTAGAATTGATTGATAATTTGTGCTGCTAAACCTAGGATTAGCTCATAGGAGTGATAGTAAGACAGTGATAAGTAACGGACTTCTGTATATTACGGTAAGAGGTCTTTGACTCTAATTATGCTTGACTTAAGTGAAGAGAGACATGTTTGTTTTGAAACACGCTCAACATATTGTCACATGCTAATGACGCTCATATTTAAGGGAGCGAGCTACAGAAGAGAATATTGAAGCTAAGGCAATATTAAAGCGTAAAAAAGTGGATAACTTTTATTATCAGATAGCCAGGATGGGCTGTCATACAAAGAAGATGAGACATTGTTATTAAACAAGAAAATTGCACAGAGTTTTGCAACACTGTCGTATGGTTATGCGCTCTCTCGCCAACGTAAGTATCGAAGCCAGATACTACAACACTTGTCGACGTTGGATTTACAAAATAAGTTGGTTTTGTTTGAGATGCTTCTTAACATGGTATAAGACTGATCATGTTGAAACAGATTAGAGGACAGAAGAGTAAATGGTGAATTAGATTACTGAGAAACAACTCATGCGCTCTCTCACTAAAGAGTAAGTATGAAGATGCCACCACAGCTGCACCTGACATTATATAACTTTATATGTGATTTATGAATTGATATTGATGCATGCAATTGAGCCAGGCCTGACAGGTTATAGTACTTTAGTCAAGAGTCTACAGTAGGGAATATAATAATAATATCTTTGGGAAAATACATAGAGCCTAGGTCTGGATGCCTGGATATAAAATGGAGATTGGAATGTACCTTTATGGAAAAAAAAGGATTGTGGAACATGTTATGTAAATAAAAGCCATTATGTTTGGAAATTCAACACTCAAGTTGGTTTAATCAATAAAAGGATGTGGAGTGGGTATGTGAGAAAGAGTTAAACCTATATAACATATAAAGCCTTAAAACCACTAGTACGAGCAAGTCGCTATAACAACAAGGAGAGAAGAACGTGGTCTGGGTTGAAGAAAAGACGAACCTTATCTCATCCAGGAATCATCATCTCTGGCGAAACAAAGGCCAGTCAAAGAGATAGCTCTACTTGGAAGATAGGTCAAGGAAGGAATTTGACCGTTGGAATTAAATACTAGGCCTGCCTCAGTCACCTAGTAGTACAGTAGTAGCAATGTGACATATAAATAAAAGAAACAACCGGCACTGTCACATAATAGTAATTTGGCGCCGTGACCACCTCTCCTACAGCGACATGGCCACATCACAAGGAGAGATAGAATACCAGCAACAACATCAACAACAGCCTATATAAGAGATTACCAACAGAACAAGAATCATAGACAGAGAAGGATAATTAGTTGACTTGAACAGATATTCAAACATGGAGAGTTGTGCAAGAACCATACAAAACAGAAAGAAAAGAATAGCATTGAGAGACTTCGCTTCAGAGCTAAAGCGTTGCATTAATTATGCAATCGATTTTCCTTGCATCAGAATAGTAGACGGATTGGTTGCAAAAGTTTTTAAGATTGAAATAAGGGAGGTTGTTGAAATCAAGCTACAACCATTCAAAGTCAAAGAAGGAAGACCAAGATTAAACTTGAAAAAACGAACTGAACCTGCAGTTACTAAAATAGAGCCTCAGACAGAGAATGTCGCAGTGCAAACGGATGACAAGTTTAAGAAAAGTCTAATCCCAGTCAGGATAAAATCAAGACAAGTTACAAATGTCGCAGTACAAACAAATGACTTACCTGATTTATACGCTACTGAAATGGTTGATAAAATAGAAAAGAAGACATCCGAAGAAAGTTATATGAAGAATGACAGTGCAGTCATGAAACCAGATACATTCTTGTCGATGCTATGGAGTCAAGCACAGACGAAGAAAAATAAAAGGTGCAGAAAAGTCCAAACAATTGCTAATATTTCAGAGATAGAGACTGCTGATGATATGCTGAACAGTCTAGTATCAAAAGGAATAGGTGTTCTAGAAGACATAAAGACATTACTTCTTCAGAAAGGACAGTCAAGTCAAATTAACATTCAAGATCAAGTGCAAGATGAGAAACAAGAAGCTGTTACATACAAAGATCCTAAAAGAACTGATCTGAAAGTGCAAAGTCATGTACCGGCCCCAGAGTTGAGTGACGTTCCTTTAGATCAACAAAAGAATCAGGAGCAGTTGAAGCAGATTACAGCATCAGCACAGATGAACTCATCAACACAAACGGAGAATACAACTACAATTTCGGCAACACAGACGGAGAATACAGCTATAATTTCGGCAACACAGACAGAGAATACAGCATCAGCACAGATGGACTCAGCAATACAAACAGACGAAGTAAGAAGTGGAGAAGTTGAGAGAATTTCAGGAGATACAAGAGATGAGGAGGTAGAGAGGAAGCACAGTGGTCACACAATCAAACGAGTAGAGCAGACTCAAGATATGCATAAACTGATAGCGTTAGAGGCACTTAAAAGTAAGGAGGCAATAGAAACACTGAAAAGTAAAGAGACAATAGAGGCGCTTAAAAGTAGAGAGGCCATGATGATGAAGTTTTTAGACATGGTGAATAAGTAAAGAGACAATGGTGTTGAAGTTGATGAATAAGTTAACATAGGAGGAAGCTATGAGAGTAGAGACCTAGCATATTAAGAGATACAGATCGAGGGGATTTCCGATCTAAGAGCCGAGACAGGCTAAGACATAGAAGTGATAGTAGAAGGAGAGATACGGATCGACGAGGTTACCGATCCAAGAGCCGAGAAGCTTATAGAAACAGCAGTAGAAACAGAGAAACTACTAAGGATCGAGGGAGATACCGATCTACTAGTAGAGAAGAGGAGAGAAATAGGAGTATAATTAGAGGTCGCGGTAGCGACATAGAACCTGAGAGGAACTCAGGGAGTGCGAGAAGGGAAGAAATGGTAGATAGAGAGAAACCGAGGCAAACGGTTGATGAAGTAAGAAGTGGAGAGGTTGAGAGAAACTCGGGAGATATACGAGATAGAGAGGTAGAGAGGAAACAAAGTGTTAATGAAGTCAGAATAGTAGAAGGGACTCAAGACATGGATAAACTGATAGCGTTAGAGGCGCTTAAGAGTAGAGAGACGATAGAGTTAGAAACACTTAAAGCTAGAGAGACAATGATGTTGAAGTTGATGGAGCTTATAGGTAAATAAGCATATAGAGGAAAAATAGGAGGCTATGTGAGTAATGGCATAGCATATTATGAGAGGTAAACGAAATGGCGGCGGCAACTTAGTCTTGAGAAGCCTAAGTATAATTGGTCTGTACCGCACACAACAGACAACTGAGTACACCTGACCAATAGGATACTGCAGTAGGGGAGAAGAGTGAAGGAGATGTAAGACGTACATTTGAGGCCGCGGTAGTACGGCAAGAAAATTTTTGTGGAAAAGTCGTGGTGACGACGGCAGAAATACTAGACTTAGATTGTTGATGAAGCACAACAGGAAGACAGCAATTATGGGATAAATAAAGTGACAACTACAACTATCGGTCACAAGTTAATCCTACCTTATGTGATCAAGACGGGACATGGAAGATAATAGACTTTTACAATCAACAAGAAGAAACAGTACAGCGGAGACCAAGCATTACAGACGAAACAAAGAAGCAAGAAGCACATGAGTCTACCTGCACTACAAAGACAACACATCAATGTTCGCAATGTTAGTCACATGGTCACAACCATCTGTTGGAGTCTTTTTGATGATGGTAGTTGATATATAAGTAAGCTAGTGATAGGTGTCAATGTTCTAGCTTAAAATACGCGAATGGTTTTAATAAAAATGTCAAAAGTGTTCCTCAAGCAACTCCAACAAGTAGTAGACAATTTGCCAATTCAGGACTGTACACAAGTCGTTGATAAAAGTTCATATAATTTATTGACGAATGACAAACGGCAATCAACGACACGATCAAAACAAACGATGAGAACATCCTAATTATAGTTACTGTTGACAATAATACATTCCTGTAGATTTCTTTATCAATCAAGTCCTTTTCTATCCAAGTGACTAGGATTCACTAACAGTTGTCATTTGAAAGTGATTTAAGATAATGTCCGTTAACCTTGTTCCAAGGACGTCGGTAACAGTAACCGGATTCATACTCATGGATAACGTTTCCATATAATACATGTTTAAATCCCAGACTTTCTCCTTTCAATAATTTATACAGTTTGTTAAAATCCATAAAAAGTTCTACATGAAAATACAATCAGGTTAGCGACTTCAGTTGACTAACCTCTCCTACAAAATATGCCACGACCTTGGCATAGGCATTACAAAATATCCAATATCCGAGATATGAGCAAATAGATATCCTTTACTCGTAGGACTTCCCACTACGAAAATTACAGTGAAGTAAAGATCTCAACTGTTCCATTCTAGGAATCCAAAACATATGGATTCCCGCTAGAATCCAGTGATGAGCATCTGTTCCACTTTATTCATAGACGTATTAATACACATGAAAGTTCAAACGAAACTTACGTATTGAACTGCATGTTGGCTTCACCCTGAAGACCCAACAAAAATCCTTCATACCAATTCTTCCATCGAATGGTACAGAATCAAAATAATAACATACGGGCAGAGAGAGAGTCCATCTTGCCCCTACAACAGCTGACGTCATAATCCTCCACTAGGTTACCCGTGCGTCCAAAGCAACTCACACTGCCTTGTGCACGTCAGTGCGTGAATCAATCGAACGCACAAACAATATAACTTTATTAAGACTGGTGCGTACATTTGGCAGGACCGAAGACTACCCCCTTAGGTAATAAATGTACGTAACAGCTCCCTTATTACCTCCCCTTAAAAAAATTAATTCTATTAATTTTTTTTGAACTTAATACCCGAGAGAGGTGAGTCAAAAATACATCAAGATATATGAAATGCATAAAGTTATACCATTTTAAGAAAAGATTATTAAACGAAATCAATATAACTAAATGATAGTATGCATTAAAGCACACATCCACAATCGACCTACTTTGGAAAGATGTGGTAATATACGAAGTCAAACAAGTTGAAAATGAAAAATGAAAAAAAACATTAAAAAAAAATATGATAATAAAATTCAACTAAGTTTTCAAAAGAATTTGAAACATATGATTTCAAAAATGAAAATGAACAGCAACACTGATGATAATCAATGACAAGAGAATTAATGAAACAGAAAAAATTGAAAAAACAATGTGCAAAAATGAAGCAATGCAAAATTAAACACTTTAAAAATCAACACCCTTAATATTTTCTAACACTAGTAAGGTTGACTAGTGATCTAACGGTGAGATATCATAACTAAGACCGTGAATGCAGGTATTACGTGACAACTAAGAAAGTTAGTATGTGTGTGATCCATAATCAATTAAATAGATTAAATTGAATTATTCTAATTTATATCTTTCTTAATTACTAACAAATAACCAGTTACTAATATATTCTAAGTAATTCCAATATCACTCATTGTCAATGTTCAGTTACAACTAGTTAGTAATAGACGCGACGATGTACTGAATGTTCAATACAAGATAAAATATATTCTCGAACACGCCATGTAGTGTAATATGTTCCATAGGAATAACAAATGTATATTTGTCGCTCTTAACAATGTTTCCATACTATTAAAAGTTACTGTAGTACCAATGTTCCCGTACTATATAAATGTTACTCTAATATCACTGTTACCGTTTTAATAAAACGTTACTATAGTATCAATGTTCCCGTACTATTATAAGTAAGTATATCCTGAAAGTTTTACTTATACGAATACTTCAGTTATATAAACAGTTTTTTTTATAGATGTACAATCAATGATAATGTACAAAGTTATTCATGTTATCGGTGAGGATGTTTCAACATCTTGAAGTGGTTTAGTTTCGACAAGTTCGCTTGGGCATCTCGACAAACAGTCTGCGAACACATTCTTCACTCCAGGAATAGCTCGTATTTCAAAATTGAAGGGTTGAAGCGCTATAGCGTAACGCGCTGACTTCGATGATTTAACGTTCTTCGTGTTCAGTGCGGTAAGAGCTTTTTGATCAGATTCCACCACAAAGTGTGAGCCGAGAAGGTAACGTTCTAGTTTGGTGATTGCCCACACAAATGCGAGGAGCTCTTTATCCAGAACGGAGTATTTGAGTTCGCTCTCCGTAAGTTTTCTGGACACGTACATCACCGGAAATAAGGTGCCGTTATATTCCTGCATCAAAACTGCAGCGATAGCGTAAGAAGATGCATCACTGCGGAGAATGAAAGTGAGATTTTTGTTAGGCAACCTCAAAAAAGGTGCATTTGAAAAAAATCGTTTTATATAGTCTAACGCCGTTTGGTGATCCTGCGACCACTTTATTACATTAGATGTGCCTTTCTTCAGTAGAGGCGAAAATGGTGCAGTTATAGTAGACAAATGAGGGATGAATTTTGAATAGAACTGTATTAGTCCTAAAAGTGACCTAACTTGTTTTTTTGTCTTAGGTGCTGAAATGTTTAAAATTTTAGAGACGTTACTGTCTTCTGTATACATGAAACCATGACCTATGCGGTGACCCAGAAATGAGATGTCATGAAAACCGACAAAAGCCTTTGAAGGTTTCGCTGTTAAGTTATAATCCCGTAAGGTAGAAAGTACAGCTTTTAATCCATGAATATGTTCATCCCAAGAGTCACTGAAAATACAGATGTCATCAATATAAGTAATGACATCGGGACGATGAGACAATATGCGACGCATCATGCGTACAAAGGTAGCTGGCGCATTCATTAATCCGAATGGCATAAAATTCCATTGAAAAAGACCCCGTGGAGTCGAGAAAGCGGTGAATGGCTTTGCCTTAGGAGTGAGTGGCACTTGCCAATAGCCCTTTGAAAGGTCAAATTTCGAAAAGAATGTGGCATGAGATAATCTCTCCAATAAGTCGTCTAAAAGAGGTAATGGTTCCGCATCGAATTTTGTAACTTTGTTTAATTTCCTGTAATCTACGCAAAGACGTATATTGTTGTCCTTCTTCCTAATGATTACCATAGAAGACGAATATGGTGATGAAGATGGTTCAATTATATTTAATTGAAGCATCTCATCCAATTCCTTATCAACCTTATCACGAAAGTGTAAAGGAATAGGATATGGGCGAACTCGAATAGGCGTATCGTCAGTCAGAATAATGTCATGTTGGATGACTGACGTATGACCTGGGATGTCAGTGAGGACATCCTCATATGAGTGTAGAATATTAGAGACTTGCTGACGTTGATCAGCCGAAAGAGTAGATGAGATTGTAACATCATTCCATTTCTCAGTGGAATGGAGTGGTACAACTGGTATTGGTAGTTGTACATCATCGAAAGAAGATTCTTCTTCTTGGATGACTGACAAACTAGAATAGTGTTGAATAGGAGGTGTAGGATCGTCAGTTGCCTGGAACACTGACTGTAGATAATCAGGACGTGAGTAATACTCCTTCAACATGTTAATATGGAAGGTTTTATGTTTACCATTAACATCAACGATGTAGTCGACATCGGATATTCTTGAGATGATCCTGAAAGGACCTCTCCAGGTAATTAAAAGACGATTGTTATGCGCAGGGAGTAATACAAAAGCTTCGTCACCAGGAATAAGCTGGCGAAGACGTCTATACTTGTTTGCAAATAGACGAGCTTTTTCTTTGGCTTGTTCGGATGATGCAGTAGCTAGTCTACAAGCATCTATGATTCTCTTTCTCAGAGAGATCACATACTCATAAGAGGACTGAGTTTCCTCTTCAATATTCTCGTCAACCAATAAGTCGTGGATTAACGACATCGGACCGCGTGGTTGCATGCCAAAAACTAGTTGGAATGGAGAAAACCCTGTGGCTTGATTTTGTACTTCGCGATACGCGAACAGTGCAGCGGGTATGACCCGATCCCAGTCTTGAGGATGGTCTTGGGTCATCTTACCCAACAACTGCTTGAGTGTCCTATTGAGACGCTCAATTAACCCATTTGACATCGGATGATAAATAGAACTAAGAGATCTGTCTATACCTAATGTCTTCATAACTTGAGACATGGATTCAGAAATGAACTGAACCCCATGATCCGACAAGATTTTCCGTGGAAAACCAATGCGTGAGAAGATTAACATCAATGCCTCTGCTACACTGGCAGATGAAGTGTTCTTGAGAGGGATGGCCTCAGGCCAACGAGTGCACATATCAATGCACGTAAGAATATGCGTATGCCCTCTAGCAGATGGAAGCATCGGACCAATAATGTCTATAGCCATTTTATCAAATGGTCTAATCGGGATGTCCGCAGCTTGAATAGGAGCCGCATGAAATGGACCCCGTACCTTAACTTCCTGACATATCAAACAAGACCGACAATAGAGAGTGATGTCCTTATGGACGCCTGGCCAGTAGAATGCCGAAAGCACTCTGGATTTGGTACGCGAAAAACCCATATGGCCCGCACATTGCGAGTCATGCGCATGTCGTAATATACGAGATCTCATAGAAGATGGGACTAAGATCTGATAACATAAGGATGAATCCTTTTCCCGTATTACTCTAACCAAAATCCCATTTTTAAGTATAAAGTCATGTCTAGATTTTGCAAGTTTGTTGCTGGTATTCTTTTTGTTCACATACTGAAAAATTTTTTTTAATGAATCATCATTCTTTTGCAATGTTGCAAACAACTCCCGTGAAATAGGAGCATCATCATCACAAGTGGTATGAACTGTAGGTTCAATAGGTGTATCATGCGACATATTAGTAGCTTGCGCTCTAGTCACTACTGCATTTGCAGTTTGAATATGTCGCTCTTCCCATTCAGCAATTTGCTGTGGTGTACAATCTTTAATACCATGTATGCGACCAAGTATTACATCACAAATTGGATTCGGAAGAAGACATGCTTGGATCTTTCCTGAAAAAAATGGTGTATTAAGATCAATAATAGCAGTGGCAAATGTTTCAATTGTGCCACCAAACGTCACACACTTGACAACCCGGCCCGTGGCACAACTTGGGTTGATCAGCGAAGTCCGGACGCCCACAGTGCTACAACCTGAGTCAAATAGGAGAGAGCATGAAATATTGTTAACAAATCCCTTGTTAAACTTAAGAGAGCCCTGTCCCTGGTGTATTGACGCAGCAGTGACCGTACAGACTGCAGGTAGACTAGGTAAGGTATGTCCGCAACGCAGCGTCGTGATCGCCTTAGGCTGGAAAAGAGTCGAGCATTCTGGACAGTCTTTCACCTGGGTACAATCAAGAGAACAAGACATAGCATTGTGAGTTTCAGCTACTTTACCCTGTTCAATGTTAGTCTGTGTATCATTTAAAGCGACATTAGAATGTCTACCCGTATTACTCGACGATCTATCTCTACGACGCGATCGATTTGAATTATTTGCATTAAAATTGCCATAATTGTCATTTCTGCTTGAGTTAAAATTTGGATTAGTCCGATAATTTGTATAATTAAAGTTATGATGTTCTTTAAAATTTTTATTCCAAGAACCTTGTCTGTTTTGTGGACCCTGAGATCTTGATCTCCAGTTTTGTTTATTATAATGTCCTTGATTATTTTTAAAATTATTGTTACCAAAATCTCGTGATCTGTGAGCTTGGTTCCAAGAAACATTAAATGGAGCAGATTGTTGAAATTGCTTCCCTTTGTAAAAGTTATCATTGTTAAAATTGTAATTATTTCCCTTATTGACATACCTGTCAGTACTAAAGGAACGATTTCGAGAAAAATTGTTTTGTTGTGCTGCAAAAGCAACAGGCAATTCATTTTTAATCTGTGCATTACTTAGATCCATGGTTGGGTGAGCAGTACAAAAATTTTTTGCATGTTCTTCTAAGTCTTTTATTGATAAAGGTTTCCGTTCGTGTAAAAATGCGAGAAATGTAGGATTTACAGACGATAGTACCTTATCGCGCATCAGTAAATCGAAGAGACCTTCATATGACTTTTCAATTTTGGATAATTCAATCCATCTTTCTAGGGTTAGTCGTATTTGTGACAGAAAATCACTGAAATTTCTGCTTGATTGAGGTAGCAATGTATGAAATCTTAATCGATATTCATCTTCTGTCATTTGAAATTTCTTCAGAAGTGCAGTTCTAAGAGCATTATAATCATTCTTCTCATTAATACTGGTAGTATGATAAACTGCTAAAGCATCCCCAGTAAGTAACCTGGATAAATATGTGCAATACATTGTATTATCCACGTTTTAAGACCTACAAGTGGCCTCAAATCTATCTAGGAAAAATATTATGTCATCAGATGGGGGACTAAATTTTGGCAATTTAAGGTGAATTTCCTTAAAATTATCATGTCTGGATGAAGTTTGGCTTTCAAAAGTTCTCTGAGAATTAGCTTCCTGAGTTAACCTAAGTCTCTCATATTCTGACTCTGCTAATTTTAGTTCATGCTGTCGTTTTTTATCATTCTCTTCCATCTCAAGCTGAAGTCGTTTTGTATTTTGTTCAGCTATTAATCTTCTTTCTTCCATTTCCTTTTGTTTATTTTCTATTTCCTTTTGTTTAACTTCCATCTCAATCTTAAGTCTTTCTTCAGCCTCCCTTTGCTTCTGTTCTGCCTCTCGCTGAAATCGTTTCTCTTCTAATTCAGCGGCTAATCTCATTTTTTTCTCCTCTTCCTCAGCTATAAATTTCCTCTTCTTTTCATCCTCCTCAGGAGCCATCTGAAGAGCTTTTGCTTGCTTAATGAAATAATCTAGTGAATACATTATGCTTTATAAGTAGTCACAATACTCTTGATTTATAAAATGATAATTAATCAATGTAAATTAATTAACCTTGTTACTATAACAAGTGTTCTTCGTTCCTGTCCTAGAACGGTATCTTTGTTTTATATAGTTATAAAATATATCAATACTCAATATAGTAATTTATGTAATGAAATGTCATGAAAGTAATAACTTGACAAACAATAGAAACAATACCGACAAGACACGATAATCAAAGACGATAGAAAACAGTCGCAGAAATCCAATAAAAATAAAAATGTGAAACTAAAAATAGAATGTCGTAAAGAGTTACGATGATAACTGCGATCAGATAATCAACAAGACAATTGACAACACAGTGTAAAAACATAGGTTTTGTAAAAAACTGAACGACAGGAAAGGTGAGACGGACGCATAGTACAAACAAAATTCATCATAAAACTAAATACGAGTAAAAATAACTATGAAAACAACAAGCAAACGTGACGAAACAGCTAAACAGATACTATTATATGGAACAATTAGCGATCGGAACTTCGGCAAGGTTTCTAGCCTTGAACCGAAAATTATCGCTCAATTGAAACTTACAAGTTGAGCCCTACAGAACGTCTGACGAAGAGCCCGAATTGGCTTCGAGATGGATCTCGTTCGTCAGATCAACCTCCCTACCTCCCACGACGGATATACAACATATAACATATAACATAGAAAGTGTACAGATGGACATAACTATTGAAGGCACAGCTAAAAGTAATAAAGTGTACAACGAAAACACGTTATACTCATCTCGCGTGTGCCGGGAAAAAACAATGTGCCTCGTCTCCGTGGATGTACGTCCGAGGATAAAATACTTCGCTCTGTGTATTTGATTATAGCTCGCACGTAAATAAGGACCAAAAGGATGATGTCCAACGTAGGTAGTCACTGGAGAACTTGATGTTGAGGTTTATTGCTGACCTTGACCTTCTCATAACCGTCGTGTAGATTCAATGATGAAGACACGGGTCTTTCTGTCTAACGGTTTTTTTGGGAAAAACATTGGGTAGGTTCCCTTCTTTGAAACATGTCCAAATCACACTGTGCCGCCATTTACTGTTGGAGTCTTTTTGATGATGGTAGTTGATATATAAGTAAGCTAGTGATAGGTGTCAATGTTCTAGCTTAAAATGCGCGAATGGTTTTAATAAAAATGTCAAAAGTGTTCCTCAAGCAACTCCAACAAGTAGTAGACAATTTGCCAATTCAGGACTGTACACAAGTCGTTGATAAAAGTTCATATAATTTATTGACGAATGACAAACGGCAATCAACGACACGATCAAAACAAACGATGAGAGCATCCTAATTATAGTTACTGTTGACAATAATACATTCCTGTAGATTTCTTTATCAATCAAGTCCTTTTCTATCCAAGTGACTAGGATTCACTAACAGTTGTCATTTGAAAGTGATTTAAGATAATGTCCGTTAACCTTGTTCCAAGGACGTCGGTAACAGTAACCGGATTCATACTCATGGATAACGTTTCCATATAATACATGTTTAAATCCCAGACTTTCTCCTTTCAATAATTTATACAGTTTGTTAAAATCCATAAAAAGTTCTACATGAAAATACAATCAGGTTAGCGACTTCAGTTGACTAACCTCTCCTACAAAATATGCCACGACCTTGGCATAGGCATTACAAAATATCCAATATCCGAGATATGAGCAAATAGATATCCTTTACTCGTAGGACTTCCCACTACGAAAATTACAGTGAAGTAAAGATCTCAACTGTTCCATTCTAGGAATCCAAAACATATGGATTCCCGCTAGAATCCAGTGATGAGCATCTGTTCCACTTTATTCATAGACGTATTAATACACATGAAAGTTCAAACGAAACTTACGTATTGAACTGCATGTTGGCTTCACCCTGAAGACCCAACAAAAATCCTTCATACCAATTCTTCCATCGAATGGTACAGAATCAAAATAATAACATACGGGCAGAGAGAGAGTCCATCTTGCCCCTACAACAGCTGACGTCATAATCCTCCACTAGGTTACCCGTGCGTCCAAAGCAACTCACACTGCCTTGTGCACGTCAGTGCGTGAATCAATCGAACGCACAAACAATATAACTTTATTAAGACTGGTGCGTACATTTGGCAGGACCGAAGACTACCCCCTTAGAATAATAGAAGAGACTCAAGATATTGATAAACTGATAGCGTTAGAGGCCCTTAAGAGTAGAGAGACGATAGAGTTAGAAACACTTAAAGCTAGAGAGACAATGATGTTGAAGTTGATGGAGCTTATAGGTAAATAAGCCTATAGAGGAAAAATAGGAGGCTATGTGAGTAATGGCATAGCATATTATGAGAGGTAAACAAAATGGCGGCGGCAACTTAGTCTTGAGAAGCCTAAGTATAATTGGTCTGTACCGCACACAACAGACAACTGAGTACACCTGACCAATAGGATACTGCAGTAGGGGAGAAGAGTGAAGGAGATGTAAGACGTACATTTGAGGCCGCGGTAGTACGGCAAGAAAATTTTTGTGGAAAAGTCGTGGTGACGACGGCAGAAATACTAGACTTAGATTGTTGATGAAGCACCACAGGAAGACAGCAATTATGGGATGAAATAAAGTGACAACTACAACTATCGGTCACAAGTTAATCCTACCTTATGTGATCAAGACGGGACATGGAAGATAATAGACTTTTACAATCAACAAGAAGAAACAGTACAGCGGAGTCCAAGCATTACAGACGAAACAAAGAAGCAAGAAGCACATGAGTCTACCTGCACTACAAAGACAACACATCAATGTTCGCAATGTTAGTCACATGGTCACAACCATCATTCCCTATTCCTTCGTTAATCCCAACATACTCCCTGCAACACCTGTTGCAACCCCAGTGATCATGTGAAGCGAACATGTGATGACAGAAGACGATCACTCACACCTTCAGAAGTATCAGCCGAATTGGAACTTTACACAAGGAAACAGAAGCCAACCATAACTACCAGCCACAAGTTGACATCAGCCTAGACGATCAAGTCGGGACAGTGAAGATGGGAGACCTTTGCAGTCAACGGGAAATGACATACTACAGCGGAGTCCAAGCCTTACAGAAGAAACAAAGAAGCGAGAATCTCATCAGAAGTCTGGCCACACTATACAGAGACAACGCATCAGTGTTTGCAATGTTATCACATGGTCACAACCATCTTTTCCCTATCCCTGAGTCAAGCCCAATATATTCCCTGTGACACCTGTCGCATCCCCAGTGATCATGTGAAGCGAACAGGTGATGACAAGTGACATACAAGCAACGAGATGGAACTATTCGGCAGAGACGAGGCCGTACAGAAGAAACAGGAGTCAACAACCACAACCACTAGCCACAAGTTAACCCCAGCTTATATACTACAGTTGGGATGATGAAGATGAGATATCCTTACAACCACAGAGAAACAACAAAACTTATCATCATCATCGAAGACCTACAGCACAGCTTATAAACTTTAGCAACAATATTGCTGCCGAGATGGTACTACTTATACAATCAGAACTTGTCAACACATAGCAAAGAAGATGATATTGAAAGAATGGACGACTTTACCAACACCGGACTCAGAATGTAAACATCAAGTAAACAAGCTATTGTCATACTGACAACAACAACATATTAATTCGTTCGTCCTCATCCTCCTGCAGAGCGACTATAAATAACATCACAACTGATACCAACTTCATCAGTACGACAGTCGTCTCTACAGTAGAGAAATTTACACTGTTGGAGTTTACAAATGAGATCTCCAAATTCATACAATCAGTGTAATCGCCGTAAAGTACTTCCCCAGCAAATAGTACTAATTCACAGCACTTCCCCAGCTATAGTGCTTAATCAAGGTACTCCAAATCAACGGTATCCAACGATTAGTTAGCTAATAATATTTAGTAGTGGTTAACATAGTGGTTACTGATATTTCGAGATACACCTACACTTTTACACTACACACTAACCTTGTGAATAGACAGTGTAGAACGCTGCAAGGAACCTTAATGGTGTACAACAGTATGACTAGTAAAAAAAAAAAAGTACATTCATCACATAAACATGAAACATTATATGTAGTGATAAGACTTTGATCACATACACATGAGTGATAACTACTGTACTCTCACGATATTCAGACTGATAGTGAAATAGTTTATACAAGAGACCAACGTAACTGAGAAGTTAGATTAAACAATGAATTATTTCATAAAACAATTGAACAATATTACAAGAAAGATACAGATTTCTAGAGAGACAATAACAAGCTTCTTCACAAGATGAGACTTATTAAGACTTAAGTTTTCATGTTAATTTACAATGTCCATGTTTTTCAGAGGTATACTTTCTCCACCACCAGACATAGAGGGCAACAAGAAAAAAGAAAAAAAATGTCAGTCCAAGCCAAGTTATGTCATAAGGGAAGCCTGCTTCACAGTTGGAGACGTGCACATTATACGGTGGATAAAAATGGTTCTTACTTAAGGTTGCATTGCTAGACAGGCGACTTAAAGATGAGATGTTGCAAAGTGGATACCATAGCCACTGTATAGTTAATATACAATAGAGATGACCCTTACTTAGTCATCTCCACATTGGTTGGAAACATAATAGACCTGAACATTTTGGTTAAGTCAGACATACTGGGGTACAGTGCATATTTCATACGAAGTTAATGATTCGACGGGTGCATCAAAGGCTAGCATCAGCCGAGCACTTCATGTTCTGACGTAGCGACATAAGTCTTTCGCTTTTGCCCCAAGACAGGTGGTAGGATTTCGCGTGATTAGTTGCATACATGACTGGTAATTCGACTGGTGCATCAAAGGCTAGCATCAGCCGAGCACATCACATCCTGACGTAGTAACACATATCTCTTGCTGTCACTTTGGGGATGTTTAGTTAATGCATGCTTGGTGACGCTATATATTATATTTCTACTACTCTGCCTATCTGACCGTTGCAATGAATACTGACATTGACGGCAGATACTATAGACATATTAAGGACTGACAAACCTCTGTTTCCAGAGGCAGTACCATGTCGCCCCTGTATATTATATAAATAGAATGTATAATTATAATGTTTCAGAAGTATTAAGTACAATGTTTACTTGTTTTTCCAATACGATGTTAATGAGATGCTAGAATAGACATATATAATCTTAAGAGTGTGACAAACTACAATAACTACACATAGTCTTGGGAAACTTAATAGACTTCTTCCCAAGGTACAAGATGCGGCATACTACTTGATCAACACTGACATTGGGTAAAATATGTATAGTACCTTAAGTGCATGTTAATTGGTATAATGTACCTATCTCAGGCATAGAGGTGTTCAGGACCAGAGAAAAAAAAAAGAAAAAAAGAAACTGGAAATAATCCAGACTCAGTCAAGTGGAGTCTTATTCATGGACATAGGCAAAGATTGCACTGAGGATGAACGTCCCTATATTTTTTTATTGCACTGGTTATACAGAGATAAGGGATAAAAACTTGGTTGCCCTATTGGTATTACGGGTACTGCTTATTTAAGAGATGATGGTAATGAGACTTATAGGGTCATGACTACATTACTTCTACATCCTAAGGTTAGATATTTTGTTACCCTGACGTACTACTGCATGTATATATAGCTTTAGACAGAGTTAAGGATTTGATTGATACACCCAAGGCTAGAATCAGTCGGGCACATCAACTCTGACATAGTGACATCTTTCGCTATCACATTGGGATATTTACTTATGTACCACTAATTAGTTAGTTCCGCTTATCTGTCTCGTATAATGGATAAATTACATTGACAGCAGATATTTCAAGACATATAAAGGTACTGACAAACCTCTATGTCCAGAGGCAGTGACTATGTTGAACATAGGAATGTGTATATATATATATATATATATATATATATATATATATATATATATATATATATATATATATATATATATATATATATATATATATATATATATATATATAGATATTGTAAGGCAGAGCCATTATATTTTTTTGGTGGTAGCATTGAAGTTAAATGCATGATATACTTGCCATTATAATTTAATTTATTTTTCGTATTGTTGAGCATCCATGGTAATAGTATTAGAGATGTTAGTGGGGTAAATAGATAATAGTTTTTTTTCTTGATAGAACACAAATGTTTCCCTGCGGGATACATTTGAACGGCCCCGGGACGTATATGTCACCGTGTGGTTGTACAGTGTAAAATACACTGATTTAAAAGTCAGATGAACAATAATTTTGGGTCGTTAAAATAACAAAGTATGAGATTATGGTTTTATAAATTTGAATAATTTGAGTAATAAGTTATTTTTTCCTAACATGGGAGATAAAAGAATGAAAATGTAGTGTTTTTTGTAAGGGAGGGAACCTTTTTAGACCTTAAAGAAATCTAAGTATACATCATTAGAGTTTACCAACTTTGCATATCAGATTAATTTTAGTAAAGATATAGCAGGATTAATGAAACTAAGGTAAAAATCACTAAGGGAGATAACAATATTATTAGCGCCCTTTACAGTTAAGAGAACAGAGAGCAGAATAAACGCACGTGAAAAGTGAGCGAAATATAAACAGTTATGTAGCACAGTTCACGGGATTGACAGCATAGAATTAAGCGTGCAGGTGGCGATAGGTGAGTGAACTGAACAATGGACCAATCGTATTAACAAAAACAACTTTGGACCATCAGATAGGAAACTGAAGGACGAAAGGAGATCAGTCCTACCAGAGAAGTTGACCGGGCAAGACGAGCCTCGCTGGGAGCTCAAGAAATGTGAAACCTGCGGTTTGCAGAAGGTCTACAGAAATAGCTAGATATAGAAAGGTAGTAATAGGAATTCAGGAGAACACTTAGAATTGATTGATAATTTGTGCTGCTAAACCTAGGATTAGCTCATAGGAGTGATAGTAAGACAGTGATAAGTAACGGACTTCTGTATATTACGGTAAGAGGTCTTTGACTCTAATTATGCTTGACTTAAGTGAAGAGAGACATGTTTTTTTTTGAAACACGCTCAACATATTGTTACATGCTAATGACGCTCATATTTAAGGGAGCGAGCTACAGAAGAGAATATTGAAGCTAAGGCAATATTAAAGCGTAAAAAAATGGATAACTTTTATTATCAGATAGCCAGGATGGGCTGTCATACAAAGAAGATGAGACATTGTTATTAAACAAGAAAATTGCACAGAATTTTGCAACACTGTCGTATGGTTATGCGCTCTCTCGCCAACGTAAGTATCGAAGCCAGATACTACAACGCTTGTGGACATTGGATTTACAAAATAAGTTGGTTTTGTTTGAGATGCTTCTTAACAGGGTATAAGACTGATCATGTTGAAACAGATTAGAGGACAGAAGAGTAAATGGTGAATTAGATTACTGAGAAACAACTCATGCGCTCTCTCACTAAAGAGTAAGTATGAAGATGCCACCACAGCTGCACCTGACATTATATAACTTTATATGTGATTTATGAATTGATATTGATGCATGCAATTGAGCCAGGCCTGACAGGTTATAGTACTTTAGTCAAGAGTCTACAGTAGGGAATATAATAATAATATCTTTGGGAAAATACATAGAGCCTAGGTCTGGATGCCTGGATATAAAATGGAGATTAGAATGTACCTTTATGAAAAAAAAAGATTGTGGAACATGTTATGTAAATAAAAGCCATTATGTTTGGAAATTCAACACTCAAGTTGGTTTAATCAATAAAAGGATGTGGAGTGGGTATGTGAGAAAGAGTTAAACCTATATAACATATATAGCCTTAAAACCACTAGTACGAGCAAGTCGCTATAACAACAAGGAGAGAAGAACGTGGTCTGGGTTGAAGAAAAAACGAACCTTATCTCATCCAGGAATCATCATCTCTGGCGAAACAAAGGCCAGTCAAAGAGATAGCTCTACTTGGAAGATAGGTCAAGGAAGGAATTTGACCGTTGGAATTAAATACTAGGCCTGCCTCAGTCACCTAGTAGTACAGTAGTAGCATTGTGACATATAAATAAAAGAAACAACCGGCACTGTCACATCGGCACACCATGGACCCAGAGTTTACAGAGACAAAAAGAAATTGTAAACTTTGCTATCAGACTGTAAAGATTGAAAGAAAAACAAAAGTTAAATGTAAAGTTTGTAATATTTTTTCATGTTTTCATGCAGGTAGGAATTGTCTTTCAGAATACCACAAGCCGTAGTAAGAAATATATAAAGATATGTTGAGCCTTTACTATGTCACCCTCATAACTGATTTTACTTATGTGTTAGTGATCATACAGTGTTACACAAGAAATATATCTATTGAAGTTATATTTCATTATGTTAGCTAAGATAATGCAGCTACTTATAATAACTGTAATGTATTCAGTGGAAGATTTTTTTTTTAAAAGCCTAGTTATGCAACATTTCAAAAATTTGCATAGTTTTATTATTTAATGTTGAATTGTTTTGGAAATGTAACATATAATGCAGAAATGGTCAGACTACAATAAAATATGACTGCTGTTAATTGTTCTGATAATACTTTGTTTTGTCTTCTTTGTGAAATATCATGTTTATAATTGTTGTGTATTTTTTTCTGTTGACTTTCCTTCAATTTTTAAAAACTCACATCAATACAAATTTTAAAAATATTAATTTTACATGTAAATATGGTAGTCTGTTCAATTACAAACAATTTGATGTATAACGCTCTTCGGTAGACTTCAAATTAAAATGTATCAAGGAACATTAGAAGTTAGATATGTCAGAGTATGCGAAAATGATACAAAATATCAAGTCTGAAGAGAGTTACAATATTTACAGATTCACTATCGGGATTACAAGCGCTGGAACATCTACATAAATACTGCCGGCCAGACATCAAGGAAGAAATTCTTTTCAATCAATACATCATTAGTGAACAGGGGCTGCCGTGTGAGGCTTGTGTCGGTTCCTGCACACATTGGTATCATTTTTCACACTCATCGTCCTATTTTTGGCATATTTTACGCATTTACATTCTTGCATAGTCACTCCCAGACTTGTTTACGTTTCGCCATGTGAATCGTAGTATTACAAAGCTAATTGGACAGGTCAGCGGATAATACTTCTATCACATTAAGTCGTCTAGCCATTTTTGATAGAGACCGTCATTGTTGACACAAGGTGGTGTCGCACGATCGACGGAGAGAAAGCCAGATTGTCAATCTGGGAAATCCGTCTGGGAGATATATGTACACGCAGGTGATAATATGTAATCGCTTCCGATGGCCCATCTCTGTGTCAATAATACAGATAACCCGTCTTGGGAAATTATGTTGGGAAAGTTATTAGGCAGGAAATAAGTTCACCGATGTGTTTGTGAGTTTTCACAAGTGCAATTGGAAGTACTACTGCTATATTTGAAAGAGGTCACGAGTTTAAATTTTAAAATTGATATTTTAAAACTCGTGGGGATAGGATTAGCTAACACATTGGCACACCTAGTTCCCATCGTACGATTGGTTTGATTTGAGAACAGGAATAAACAATGGTTCTCATTGGCAAGCTTGTCTAAAATACCAATCTGGGACTTGGACTGAAAAATGGAAATATAATCTAGCGAAGTTATCCTATCTATACTCACAGAGAATAATTATTCAGAGAGCCTAACATTTGTGGGTGGACAGCGAGACAGTGCCCTTGTTAATCTGCAGCACACACATGTACTTAGCAGAGTCATTTGTTCTTTTTATTTTCCAAAAGTTCGTGGTTCCAAGCTACAAGACGATTTTTAGTACCAGACCAGTCTGAAGTAAGAATCGTTGCCACTATCTTGTGATTCAAGAAGCTGGGTTCGACACCATCTACCTACAGTGGACACGTTGTGAAGACACCCACAGTGACATTAGGAGTGAAGTTCATCTAGACGCCTCTAGAGAAGAGTCATCATCACAAAAGACTTGACAACGACTCATTGCAGTACTCAGCCAATTAAGTTTTTTGTAACAGGTGCAAGCAACGGACAATAACAACCAGTCCTCAATTAAGTCTTGGTGAAGACAAATTTTAATTCCCTCTAAAAGTCACTTTCATCCATATTTATTTAAATTTGTTAAAGACTAATCGATTATTAAATTTGTTATATGTTATTTTGACAAATTCATAGTTAATTCAGTTCTTATAGATAAGAGAGCGCATGAATGATCTAAAATCGTTAATATACATATAGTTACATCTATAGAGCCAAAAATACATATAACAGGAATTTCGCTGGATTAAACAAGCCACACCGTTGCTTAAAACTTCACTAAATGTGCCGGATCAGATATCAGTTAATAATGCTCTGCCCTATTGATGAGGGTGGAAAAGTAGAATGTAGATGTATCACCACTCGACACCAGAGATGATGAAGGCGCAGAAGTATGGTGTCTTTGGTCTGGTTTGTGTATATGTGGAGTCAAACAGGTAGCAGTAAAGTAGAGTCCACACAGGACGTCGCATAAACTCACGACGTAGAAAGTCAATGAATGTTGTAACTGCTAGTGACGTTTCCATCATTTATTGGGACGCCACAATGACAAGATGTGTAGACATTAACATGTAGAACAGTCTTCATTATATCGACATAGTCAGCACAACATTCGACAGCAGACAGCATAATAATGGTGAATCAAATCATGGGCTTCTATGCATCATAAACGACTGTAAATGTATTCAGGTGTGGAAACCATCATCCTTTTCTATAACAGTCGATATCTTTATAAATGTATAATGTAGGAGATTAAATTCCTTCTCCTTCTCTGACCTCCAGCAAGACAGGCACGACTTCTGGAGTATCAAGTAATGTCCTCTGATTCCCTGTAATAACAACGGTATCAAACCAAAACTGACGTGGAACCGCCAGAGCAGTAAAGTCCAACAAGCAGATAGCCTTTAGGACATGCATCAACCCGATGCATAACAACATGGTGATTCGTGAGTTGAAAACTTCTCTTAACGTCGACTCTTTCCCGCCTAGGGAAAGTTGACAACTAGGCACAAAATGTCAATCATAAAAGTTAGCGACAATGATAATCAAATGTAGAGCAATTACCTTCTCTTCAAGAATCAATACACAACTCACTCGCCTCCAGGCGCTTTGAATCACAAAAGGGAAAAATCAACGGAGATGAACACTATAGAGGACTTCCATTTCCCGAACAATATAATCATGACAGACGCTGAAAACGCGTCTGTCTCACTCGACAAAATCTGTGACACTCCCGGGCGGAAGCTGGTACAAAACCCACAACCAAAACAACAGACATGCGCAGACCGTTCGATTTGAATACAATTCACACAACGTCGAAGCTATGGGCACATTCTAAGAACGACACTTAAAATCGAGCCTTATAAGGATAGGAAATAACTATCGACGCAGGTTGACAAACGTTTACAAGAAAAGTGGGCCTGAGCGCTCCATAAATGGACATGACCCAACATCGATCAACCCGCAATAATATCGGCAACCGAAGGGCATAAGAACAGGTAACCACCTAAAGTAAAACGTAACTTCAATTCCAAGAGTTATATACCTTGCATTAGAAAAAATTGGGTACACAGATAACATAGTCAAATTCTTATGTGTAACATACTACCACAACCTCCCGATAAAAAAAAATGAAACTTTTTTTTTTTTAAATTTACGAGCAAGCTAAAAGTGGCTCAAACGCACGAATTATGCGCGGATAAATAGACAAACTGCCTAACATGAGGCTAAATCGACACATAGAGTGACAAGTGAGAATATATCTCAGCAGAGAAAATTTGTCTCCAAATATATACATATATCGGGGAGGTGCCACCAACCACACATCACATTGCTGGTCACATTAGCATGTAAACATAATATACATATCTTGTATGCAAGTGTAATAATAATCATCATCAAAATAGCGGTGTCATTATCCTAGCACCGCTTCAAAAGGATGTACACATGTGATAGTAAATATTACATTACCTAAACATATTATAATGTAATACATAATGAAATACGTTGACGATACATGAAGATCCAGGTCAATGACAAAAAGAGACATCTTCTGTCGTTCCAACGGTAAGTATAGACTTCACAACTCTGCATGCTTGACAACAGTAAGGTAACTTCTCAGATCATCAATGACATGCTGAGAAAATACAATCAATATAATCCTATTTAACAACCATTAAGTTTCATAATATACAATACATTTTTATTAATAATTGTGGCCGAGTGAACTTTCTGTCCTTATATTGCCTACTCAGCCTTCTTCTGTTATATTAAAGATGGTAACAGAAGAAGATGATAACAAAGCACATTCAAATGAGTTTACATAAAGTGAGAGCAGATGTGCTAATGCATGATTATAATATAGCTGTGTTATGGATCTGTAATATATCTGGAAATATAGGACAGAAGTATTAGTTGGAATCATGTGGGCATCTAGACAGAATGTCAGCCATCACATTATCCGAACCCCGGATAGCTCGTACCGTGAAGTGAAAAGGTTGAAGAGCAATTGCATATCGAGTAGACCTCGAGCTCTTCAAATTCTTACTCTGTATAGCCGTAAGAGCTTTCTGGTCGGTTTCTACTATGAAATGTGCGCCTATAAGGAATCTTTGTAGTTTGAGAATTGACCAGACCATAGCCAAAAGTTCACGGTCTAAAACCGAGTAATTCCTTTCTGCAGCATTACGTTTTCTGGAGATATACATTACAGGATGCAGAGTTCCAGAGTACTCTTGCATTAGTGCCGCTCCAATCCCAGTGGATGAAGCGTCACTACGAAGAACAAATGTCTTATCTTTATTAGGTAACACTAGAATAGGTGGTGTTGAAAACATAGTTTTGATCTTATCCAGCGAGGATTGGCATTCCTGAGACCAGTAAACCATATTAGGAGACCCTTTCTTTAGTAGTGTAGAAAGAGGTGCCATGATAGAGGATAGATTCTGAGTGAATCGTCCATAAAATTGTATAAGACCTAAGAGACTTCGCACTTGCTTTTTAGTCTTAGGAATAGAGATGTTAAGTATCTTAGTGATATTATGGTCCTCTGTCTTTAGGAAACCATGATCAACTCGATGGCCTAGGAAAGAGATTTCGCTAAAACCAATGCAGGCTTTAGAGGGTTTCGCTGTCAGGTTATGCTCTCGTAAAGTAGACAGTAATTCATTTAACCCCGAATAATGATCTTCCTAAGTATCGCTGAAAAGACAGATGTCGTCTAGGTATGCAATGACATCTGACCGATAAGATAGGATTCGACGCATCATGCGTACGAATGTAGCTGGTGCGTTCATAAGGCCGAAAGGCATGAAATTCCATTGAAAAAGGCCTCTAGGTGTAAAAAAAGCAGTAAAAGGTTTGGCGCGTTCAGATAAAGGAACTTGCCAATATCCTTTAGACAAATCAAGTTTAGTGAAAAAATGAGATTTAGAAAGCCTAGTAAGTAGGTCTTCTAGTAAAGGCATAGGTTCAGCATCGAACTTCGTAACTTGATTCAATTTGCGATAGTCAACGCAAAGACGTATGTTATTGTCTTTTTTCCGAACAATAACCATCGGCGAAGAATATGCAGAAGTGGATGGTTCAATTATTTTTAAATCTATCATCTCATCCAACTCCTTCTCAACCTGTGCTTGAAAATGTATAGGAATAGGATAAGGTCTGACTCTAATAATAGTATAGTCAGTTAGAACAATGTCATGTTCAATGACATGAGTTTGTCCAGGGATGTCAGTGAGGACATCCTGAAATGTTTGTTACATAACCGAAACTTGTCGCTGTTCTCCTAGAGATAAATCAGGAGAAACAGAAACATTTTTCCATAATTCACTAGAATGAAGTGGAATCATCGGAAGCGGAAGATTAACATCCGAAAAACTTGTTTCCTCATCCTGTTTTACGGACAGTGATGAGTAATGACCATGTTGGACTGGAGAATCGTCCGTTGCCTGGAAAATAGGCTGTGAATAATCAGGACGTTCATGGAATTCCGTAAGCATGTTGATGTGGAAGGTTTTATGCTTCCCGTCAATATCGACAATATAGTCAACATCTGAAATTGTCGATATTATATCGTACGGACCTTTCCAAGAAATAAGAAGTCTGCTTTCCCTACAAGGTAGCAAAACAAATGCTTTGTCACCAGGACAAAGTTGTCGTAAGGTTCTCTTCTTATTGGCAAATTGCCTTGCCTTCTGTTTAGCAAATTCAGAAGAAGAAGTAGCCAATTTGCATGCTTCGATAATCTTTTGTCTCAGCGCGATGACATAATCGTAAGAGGATTTTGTGTCATCGGTAATATTATCAGCGGTTATGAGATCATGAAGCAAAGACATAGGGCCGCGCGGTCGCGCGCCAAAGACAAGTTCAAAGGGAGAAAATCCTGTATGTTCATTGGGGACCTCTCTGTAAGCGAAGAGGGCTGCAGGTAAAACCCTGTCCCAATCTTGAGGATGATCCTCGGTTATTTTCCCTAATAAGTTTTTGAGTGTTCTATTTAGGCGTTCGACCATCCCATTAGACATTGGATGATAGACACTACTCAAAGATCTCTCTATCTGCAGAGTAGACATCATTTGAGACATGGTATCCGATATTAGATGGGTGCCATGATCTGACAATATTTCTCCAGGGAATCCCAGACGAGAAAATATTAGCCAAAGAGCGTCTGCAACATCGGCAGTGGAAATGCTCTTCAGAGGAATAGCCTCTGGCCAACGTGTGCACATGTCCACACACGTTAAGATAAACTGATGTCCTCTGGCAGATTTGATCTTAAACGGACCAATAATGTCTATTGCCATTTTCTAAAACGGCCGAATAGGAATGTCTGCAGCCTGAATAGGTGCAGCATGGCGTGGACCTTTGGATTTGACCTCTTGACATACTTTACAAGATCGACAATAAATCCGTATGTCAATGTTTACAAAAGGCCAAAAGAAAGCCGCAAGAACTCTAGACTTCGTACGGGAAAAACTCATATGTCTAGCACACTAAGAGTCGTGAGCGTGCTGCAAAATTTTAACTCTCAAATTCTTGGGTACAAGAATCTGAGAATGACTTGACTTAATGGAGTCATGAACCATACGTACAAGTACGCCATTCTTCATTGTAATTCAAGATTTACGATTTGTATCTTTATTCGGATCACCTTTTGTTGCAAGAGTGAAGAATTTATTTAGAGTCGGATCATCTTCTTGCTGTTTTATAAACGAGTCACGAGAAATTACCAAGGGATCATCTTGGTTATGCACTTCATTATCTTCAGTAGATGAAGTTTCAGGCATATTAAGAGCTTGAGCTCTAGTTACTACAGCATTAGCAATTTGCATATTTTGTTTTTCCCAAACGGAAATTTGTTGCGGAGTGCATTCTTTGACTCCGTGAATACGACCGATGATAAGATCAGCGATCGGATTCGGTAGAAGACATGCGTGTACATCTCCTGTAAAGAAAGGAGTAGCAATCCTAATGATAGCAGTAGAATATTTCTCTAAGGTGCCGCCAAATGTTACACATTTGACTACTTTTCCTGTAGCACGAGAAGGATCTACGAGTGACTGCCTAACACCAATTGTGGTACATCCAGAATCAAAAAGAATTGAGACTGGATTGTCATTTACTAAACCTTTGTGTAAGACAAGAGAACCTCTTCCATCATGCGCTACTGACGCAGGAAGGGCGGGAAGAGGATGGCCACAACTTAAAGTGGACACCGTAGTTGGTTCAAATAATGTTTTGCATTGGGGGCACTGAGATGCTCTCCCAAAATCAAAAGCGGAACATGCCATATTATTAGCGTCATTATTATCTTTAGTCTGTTTATAGGCTTCATGTGACTCCTGCTGTGCAGAGTTTGCCTGATAATGTGATTTATGTTTTTTGTATTGTGATCTACCTCGATTATTATTGCCTCTATAATCATTATTGTATCCTCTATTGTAACCCCTATTTGGGTTTGAGTCATAGTTCTGATGGTTACCATTATCATATTCATTATAATGAGTATCTCTATACTTATGATCTTGTTGTCTCCATGACGGATAACTTGGATAGTTTCTATAATGACTTCCTCTGCGGAAATTCCTATAATTGTGACCACCCCTGAATTGAGGGCTGTCGGCTCGTCTCCAGTTCTTCGCAGAAGAACCCTGAAATTATTGGTTACCTTGGTTTTGATAACTATTATGGTTACTCTTTTTATCACACCTGTTTTGTGGTCCCTGAAATTTGTGTGAGTAATTAGGGTTGTATGGTGTTGCTGAAGCAACTGGCATACCTTCCTTAACCTTAGCATTGCTAAAAGCTACGTCCGGATGTGCAGTGACGTATTGGGTACAATATTCTTCCATTTCTTTTAGTGTCTTGGGTTTACGCTCATGTAGGAATTCAAGGAATGGTTTATTTACACTTGACATAATCTTGTCTCTGAGCAACAAGTTCATAAGAGCTTCATATGTCTTGTCTGTTTTGGACAATTCAATCCAACGATTAAATGTAAGACGTGTCCTTGCAATGAATTCTGAGAATTCTACCCCTGATTCAGATACCATTTTCTTAAACAAAAGACGGTAACCTTCCTCTGTTAATTGATATTTTTTTAACAAGGCTGCTCTGATAACATCATAAATATTCTGGTCAGCCTCTTCTACCAAGCTTAAACTAGTCAGAGTGTCACCTTTCAGTATCTCAGATAACTGATTAGCATATTGTGATCTATCCACATTATGATTTCGACAAGAACGTTCAAATCTATCTAGCCAAACTGTTATATCGTCACTGGATGGATTAAATGCTGGTAGCTTGATCTTGTAAATAAAAGGCTTAGCATTACCACCAGATGACTGATTAACATTACTCATGTTTGTCAATTTCAACTTTTCTAACTCAAATGCCAAAAGTTTTTCCTGATGTTCATGTTCCATCTTTGTTTTTCTCTCGTCAGCTTCTCTTTCTAGTCTTTTTTGTTCAGCTTCTCTATCTAATCTCTTTTGCTCAGCTTCAGCTTCTCTTTCTAATCTTTTTTGTTCAGCTTCAGCTTCTAGTCTTTTATTTTCATCTAATCTTTTTTGTTTTTCCATTTCCATTTGGAATCTTTTTTCATCCACTTGCATCGGCAATTTTAAATTCTCAGCCTCTATTTTCTTTTGTTGAGCTTCACTTTCCATTCTCTTTTCTTCCAACTTTAATGCTTTGTCATATTGAGCAGTCGCATATTCCTCCAATTTATCACCTTTCTTTCCAAGGGATTTACCCTGCTCAATAAAATGCTCAAGTGTAGACATATTGTCTAATATTATGAGTCACAAAACCTGAAATAATTAAATATCTTATTTCCATCTTAATAGTAACAAGTCTTAAATTAAGCACTTGAATAATCACACCACATTATATTATCCCAATCTCTGTGGGAAACAAGTCTATGTCCAAGAACTTGTATATGAATCTTTATAGAAATATCATCAATCAATTCTTTATCATAAGTGCACTTCCCATTCAATAGTGCATGACACTATTCATCATTTATTTATCACCAGTGTATTGATAACAGTGCATCAGTATAATCCATTAATTAATTACCATAAGTGTAACTAATAACAATGTAAACAAAATTACAATGTAAACAAAACTACAATGTAAACAATAACAATGTAAACAATAGCAAAGATCAGAAACAATACGAAAACATTCGCAGGAATCAACTAAAGATACAGCGAAAAATAAAGAAAATATCACAAAAATGTGATGATATCTGCGAGAAAAGGTAAACAAAATGGTGTATAAAACTAAAAAATAGAGAAGAGGCGACCTACAAATACAAACAAATCAAAACAAAACTAAAGAAAGCGAAAAATAACGAAAACAAAACTGCACATATCGTCACAACTAACAAAAAATAGCAACAGTTGTCGCTTAGCAAATTTCGCTATAGGAAATTTGCATAGACCCTACAGAACACTCTCAGCAGAAAACCTCTGTCACGTGGTATTTTCTAAAGGAGTCACACGCCCAACCTCCCACTGACATGTAGACATATAAATAAATAAATAACATATAAACATATAACATATAACAATATGAGAAGAAACAGAAGGCTCAGCAGAAGTATAAGGGCACAGTTCGCAAACAAAACAGGCCACTTAACTTTAGCAGATCCAATCGTCTGTACAGCTAAAAACAAATGGTAATCAGCATCCTAAGGATAGAAGATCCAACGTTGATCACACATCTGAACTCGCATCAAAACTGCCACGACGATGGTACTTGACCTTCTCAATAATGCAACGGTAATGTAGATACGGAACTTGGCCTTCTAAATACCAGAACTCGTAACAATACGGAACTTGGCCTTCTAGATAGCAGGAAGTCGATTCAACTGGCAACGTATGTCGCAACGCCGGGTACTGTCATTTCACTGACATAAGTACTGCTACGCTGAAGTATCATTTCTTGTAGTTGAAGAATAAATGTTGAATGTAGTGGGTAAGGGACCCCGTATGTACTGGCTACCAGACGAAAACCATCTTATGACCACCAAATGATGAGGGTGGAAAAGTAGAATGTAGATGTATCACCACTCGACACCAGAGATGATGAAGGCGCAGAAGTATGGTGTCTTTGGTCTGGTTTGTGTATATGTGGAGTCAAACAGGTAGCAGTAAAGTAGAGTCCACACAGGACGTCACATAAACTCACGACGTAGAAAGTCAATGAATGTTGTAACTGCTAGTGACGTTTCCATCGTTTATTGGGACGCCACAATGACAAGATGTGTAGACATTAACATGTAGAACAGTCTTCATTATATCGACATAGTCAGCACAACATTCGACAGCAGACAGCATAATAATGGTGAATCAAATCATGGGCTTCAATGCATCATAAACGACTGTAAATGTATTCAGGTGTGGAAACCATCATCCTTTTCTATAACAGTCGATATCTTTATAAATGTATAAATGTAGGAGATTAAATTCCTTCTCCTTCTCTGACCTCCAGCAAGACAGGCACGACTTCTGGAGTATCAAGTAATGTCCTCTGATTCCCTGTAATAACAACGGTATCAAACCAAAACTGACGTGGAACCGACAGAGCAGTAAAGTCCAACAAGCAGATAGCCTTTAGGACATGCATCAACCCGATGCATAACAACATGGTGATTCGTGAGTTGAAAACTTCTCATAACGTCGACTCTTCCCCGCCCAGGGAAAGTTGACAACTAGGCACAAAATGTCAATCATAAAAGTTAGCGACAATGATAATCAAATGTAGAGCAATTACCTTCTCTTCAAGAATCAATACACAACTCACTCGCCTCCAGGCGCTTTGAATCACAAAAGGGAAAAATCAACGGAGATGAACACTATAGAGGACTTCCATTTCCCGAACAATATAATCATGACAGACGCTGAAAAACGCGTCTGTCTCACTCGACAAAATCTGTGACACTCCCGGGCGGAAGCTGATACAAAACCCACAACCAAAACAACAGACATACGCAGAACCGTTCGATTTGAATACATTTCACACAACGTCGAAGCTATGGGCACATTCTAAGAACGACACTTAAAATCGAGCCTTATAAGGATAGGAAATAACTATCGACGCAGGTTGACAAACGTTTACAAGAAAAGTGGGCATGAGCGCTCCATAAATGGACATGACCCAACATTGGTCAACCCGCAATAATATCGGCAACCGAAGGGCATAAGAACAAGTAACCACCTAAAGTAAAACGTAACTTCAATTCCAAGAGTTACATACCTTGCATTAGAAAAAATTGGGTACACAGATAACATAGTGAAATTCTTATGTGTAACACCTAGGCAGCATTGTTCTTGACTTCTGAATTATCTTGTAAAAATTCCCTTGAGATAGAAGTATCATTATCCTTCTATCTACAACTCTACCAAGAGTAATCTTGTGCGAAGGTAGACACCTTTGAAGACCCATTTCTTGAGTTTTGGCCACCGGTGGATCACTACTGCATAGCAAAGGGGAGGCAAATCCCGTGACAGGCCTCATGCTCGAACTGCCATCCCCCCCCCCCCCCATTTTTCTAAATTGTTCTGTCTCAAAGTCTGGTAGTATATCTAGCACCTTTGCAATCTCAGTAGCATCTATCAAAACTTGTTGAAAACGCTCATCGCAACTGCAGTCCACAAGATTATTCTTGGTTACTTGCAATTGGCTTGTAGCTGAATTTAAATCAGCTTTCTTAATTTGTAGTAGCGTGTTCGTAAGACAGACTTCAATAAAGATGTTGTACCATGTAATAAAAGATGACACAAACTTGAACTTACAAAATGTATCAGCTAGGGCCTTAGCTTCAGTTCAGGGAGTATTTCCAGATTAACCTTTCAGGCTCGTGTCATCAAATATCTCTATTAACTCTTAAAAGACTGTCACGAAGTGGATTTAAGACTAGAGGCTGTCTAAAAAAGAGACAAGACACTAGTGGTAAGAAAGTCTTAGAAGATATATTTATGATGAAGATAACAGTGAATGTGAAAAGATGAGGCTATTGGCTCCGAGGGTGAGAACCGAGATTGACTCTCCCTCGATACTCCGGACGTCTTTGATAGCTATAGCCTCAACGCCTCTTACTGCCCTAAGGAGATAATGTTAACTTAAAGATCACAGACACCACGATACTGACAACATATAGCTACTGTACGTAAATAAAGTGACTGATCCAGACTACAATTTAAAGTTTATTTACACACACACACACACAAATCAAATACATGTGAAAGAAATAAAGTGCGTGTTCGCACACCTGGAAAACAAACAAGCACAATAAAAATGGTTTATCATCAACCCCAACCCTTCACCCACAATTGCAACCTGTATGGGAAAAAGAATTTAAGATTAAACAAACCACACTGAACTTGGTGGGGTCTCGAATTTCGAGCCGCCACTCTAACCAACTATTATTACTATTTCTACTGTCACTCTCCAAAAGACTACCTACACAGCTTTCAAGCTCTTTAGGCGATATGCACTTCACTAACTAACACCACTTATACTGCTTCGCTAGTAGACTTTATTACAGGTATGGCTCAGAGGCTATGCTCTAAGAATAATACAAGACCCTACTGGTCCCGGCTATTTTCTATATATATATATATATATATATATATATATATATATATATATATATATATATATATATATATATATATATATATATATATATATCATCTCTTCGTCTGCTGATGTGGCGTCTCCGTTTGCCTCTTCTCTCGTCAACATTCAGAACCAGGAATGGTAACCCTTTCTCCTGTTCTGACTCCTTCACTGATGACTTGGGTGTCAAGCACAATGTACTTAAATCAACTGTAGAAGCTTCACTGATGAGGGACCGCTTCTTAATTGGCCCCGTTACCCCTCTTCGGGTATAGAGCCACGACTTTATTGTGGTCACGAAGAAGCGAAATTACAACAACGCTGGCAGCATGCCAATTTGCGTGCGTAACAATAACGAGCTCAGAGCTCTGGATTTTTCCGATAAATCCCTTTCCAACTGAAGAATGACTTCCTTGCCTGGGAAAACGTATGTCACTTCTTCCTTCGCCTCTGGCAATATCTCAAGCTCTGCGCTTCTGAGATGCCAAAACTTTGCCGTGGGTAATCTGTCGTGCCAAATTTCTCTCTCTCTCCCACTGTGTCGTGACCTGCAAATTCGAATTTCCCACTTTTAAGAGCAATCGAAAAATGACTATGGTTACACGGATGGCAATTTTTCATCAGAGAGGCCGCGACTATGAATCGACGTGAGTATATATAATTAAAAAACCCCCACGCTTACCTCGCCTACGTCATTGCGTTGCTTTGTTCTAAGCCCGAGGATCGCGCTGCATTTCAATACAGTTTGACCCCAGCCAATCAAATTAGTAAACCACTCTGACTCATAGTAGTACTGCTCGCGCGTATTACGTACATGGGTAAAGGTCAATACCCCTATCCCCCGTTTAAACAAAAAATGTACTGGAGTACCAAATAATAATCTAACCATCTGGAATAATTTCAGCCGGTCTACTGGCTTAATAAACGGAAGAAGAAGAAGAAGAAGAAGAAGAAGAAAAGAAGAATTTCGTAAAGGTCAATACCCCTATCCCCCGTTTAAACAAAAAATGTACTGGAGTACCAAATAATAATCTAACCATCTGGAATAATGCTCAGCCCTCTACTGCTTAATAAACAAAAACGACCGCACTTATTTAAATCCCGAAAATACGTCTATTTGCACGCAATCGCCTTAGAGAGAAGAAAACTGGTGCAAATCTGAACTTGGCTCTACCGTCATCTCTATAGAAAAAACCTGCAATAAATTCCCTACAAAACAAGACTAAACTCCACTACTATTCATAGAGAAGAAACATAGTGCAGATTAGATAAAACTCCACCGTTATCCCTCCTTCTGAAAAAACGAAAATAATAGAAGGAGAAGAAACCTGGGGTGGATTACATGTAATCCTTCTGAAAAATAGTGTAAATAATGCCAGGAGAAGAGACATGGGGCCTTTTGAAAAAAATAAATTACAGTACAGTACCACAAAGACGAAAGTCAACACCCATTGACGAGTTGGAAAAGATTAATCCCCTCCAGCCTATGGAGGATAGAAGAGACAGCAGAGCCCAGCAACAAGCCGAGAAATGCAGGAGGCTGATAGACCACCCAATGCACTAGAGAGTAAATGAGCTTGGAAGGGGTAGACTGAAGCGAAGCAACTTTGTAGAGACAGTCAAAACAAAGATGAGAGCAGACACCATAAACGCAATATCAACAGCTACGCCAATATGTACTGCACACAAGCTACCAATAAGGAAACAACAGTGCTTCACTGAAATGATAGAAAACGTTCCTGGTATTGAGAGAAAGAACAGCCAAAATGAAACAGAAAGGAGAGTCCTAACCACAAAATATATAGAGAAACATTACCCAAGCAACACCTGGATCCATGCATACACAGATGGATCAGCAACTAATGCAACAGAAGATGGGGTCGGAGGAGTCTTCCTGAGCTTAAGCAATGGCACACACAAAAAAAGAAAATAGCAGTCGCAACAGGGAAATTTTCAACTAACTTCAGAGCAGAGGCAGAGGCCTTAAAAACTGCATCAGAAATTCTAATGACAGAAGAAAGCTCAGAGAGACCAGTAGCTATCTTCTCAGATGCGCTGTCAGTAATTATAACGCTGAAAAGTCTAAGTAATGCTGAACAGGATGACCTAAGTGTAACACTTCACAGAATTTGTCAGCAATGCAAAAGAGTCGTGATACAGTGGATCCCTTCTCACTGCAACATCCCTGGAAATGAAGAGGCTGATAGATTGGCAAAGGAAGGGGGAAAGCTTCCTCAACTTGACACAAACATAACAAAAAATGATCCGTATTACCAGCTCAGCAGAAGTGAACAAGTGGTAATCTTCAGACTTCGCACAGGTCGTAACAGATTGAGATACCATCTATTCAACAAATTAAAGATAGGAACTACTGATGAGTGTGACTGTGGCACCGATAACATGACTGCTGAACATCTGCTTCAAAGGTGCCCAACACAAGAGGAACAGAGAAAACGCATATGGCCATCACTAGTACCATTCCTGGAGAAAATCTACGGAGATATCAACAGCTTCAGGCTGACCACTGCTTTCTTTGAACTTATTCAAGTTGACATCTGAGGGTGAACGATGAAAAAGAAGAAGAAAAGAGGAAAGTCCAGTATTCAGGGTCGATTTTCCAAATCGCTCACGATTGAAGGCCAGTTTTCGTTGGAGTGTATATTTGAACTAAAAAAATGGTAAAGGATCCCGTTACACGCCCGTTGAGGCATATTGGAAATATGGCGTTAGGCCCATATTTTCTTGACCATCGGCACACTAGGTGTGATGTGGTCAGCATCACGCCGGCCGCCTTAACCTTCCCAAAAGTTGCTCTGGTGCCCAATTGGGGCTGGGTCGACCGAAGAGCCGTTTGCGGCCTAAACCCCCCCCCCACACACACACACATCGTCTGGGGATCGAACCATAGACCACTGAGCTATGAAGCCAGTGCACTAACCACTATGCTACCACGGCTCCAATTGAACTAATGCTGTTGTTTTATTAATTCAGCTAGTTTCCTTTGTAACTATGTATAACATAAAATACATTTTAGAAACTTGAAAAGAACCACCCCTAAAACGTTACAACTATATGAAAACTCAAATGGACAGAACATTTCTTGCGTCAAAAGTAGGGAAACCATAACGTCTTTTAAGAGTTAAAGCATCATATGCATTACCAAGATGATGTCTCAGTTGTTTCAAAGCATCGATCCAACTTATCCCTCTTGTTTCACTCAATGGTTACATGGCTAGTTAGAAATTTGCCAACGTTGAGTCGATGCAGAGAAATAATTATAGATCTGTTGAGAGAAAACTAGCTGCTTGCGGACAACACTTTACGGCATCATTGACTACCACGTTTAAAGATTGTATAGCAGGTCACAAAATAGGCACGTGGTTTTATTTCCAGGATTCTCTATTGTATTGACCTTTGAGGGGCATATTTTTTATACAGATTAGTTTTTTTTATTAACTGTTACGCACAAATAATTACTTTTTCCAAAGTCTTTGTATGATCATTTTTCGTATGTATGATCATTTTTTGACTGAAATGTGTATTATGTTTTTTACAGTCAAAGGGACATAACCCGAGATATTGAGACTACAATTTTTTAGGAGTTTGCCTTCTCTTGTATAGAGACACGTTCGGTCTATAATTTCTTGAACGAAGCGTGACCATATCTCCTTATTTGGTAGTATCAGTCAACTGTTGTAGATGTCTGAAACCTGTCTTAACGCTTCTGTTCATGACCATAAAAGGCGCGACTGTGTAAGACTTTTATCTCGAATGTTCTTAGAATCGTCTTATGTGAGCGGCGACTCAAGTAGTGGAGTTCTGCGCATGTCAAAACTGGTAGTTCGTTTGGTGTGTTCCGCCCAGCTGGGGGAGTTTAGAAATGGTCTGAGCAGCGAGCGGACGCAATGTGCGTCTTGTGATTTTCTGAGGGAAATACATTGTCTTTGTGAGTTAGTTAGCTAACTAGACTATTTCCCAGTATTATTCAAGCCTGCCTGGAGGCATATGTTCGTGGTTGATTTCCGAAGAAAGGTAATTCCTCTTGTATCGAACTTTTTGTTATCATCTAGAAGTTCGTCATTTTGTCGCTCCTTGCTCGCCTGTGTGATTCAAAATGGAGAGGTACTTTGACTAGGATTTTCGCCACCGGTATCTTTATACCTGAACAAGTTATATATATATGGGTCGCTCTAGACCAACAAGACTATTGTCTGTGTTCCAGGATTCGTTATATCAGAGATCACGTCCAAGTCAGATGGTTAGACTTGGGAATGTTATAAGGGTCGGTTTGACCTGTATTCCATGTATGCTATTCACGTGCAGACAGTAAACGGACTTATTGTATACATCTGATCTGCTAGCATCAGGAAGGGAGCATTTATTATTGTCTATGAACATTGATGATCTGCAGCTGACACTGTTGCAGAAGTTATATGTATGAACTTTAGGCACCCAGATCTGTGCTATATATATATATATATATATATATATATATATATATATATATATATATATATATATATATATATATATATATATATATATATATATATATATATATATATATATATATATATATATATATATATATATATATATATATATATATATATATATATATATATATATATATATATATATATATATATATATATATATATATATATATATATATTATTTATACAGCTTCACGAACCAGAACTTTATGATATCGAATATACAGAAGCTATCTGTTTACAATACAACTATTGAGTATTGAATCCTACATGACTATCAGCTAATATGATTTTGAATGCTGCATTCGTTAAACTATGCTGGTGATGACATAAATATCATGACTGTTTTTGTGGCGTGCAATAAATGGTATAAACCTAAAGCGAAGTTACCATTTCTATGACTCTACACGTCATGTTGCCTGTGTTGTACCCTGTGAACTGTTCTACTGCAACACACACAGCAACATCCTAAATCAGAGAAGACACCTACATCTTGCACTTTAATACCAGGTGTCGATAGGGGTGGCAAGTGGTCGTCAATCTTATAACGGAGCTAACGTACCTGGCATTTTTTGGCGCACCATTATTATTTTGGTTAAATCCACCCTTATCATTTTTGGTGGCCAGTATGGGGATTTACTCTGATACCAGCTATCAAGGGGGTCAACAAACCCAGACATCATCATCAAGTTTTCAACATTACAGTTTCAACTCATCACCTCAATGTTTGCTGAAAGTTGGAAATTGTTGCAAAATACCTGGCGTTGCTCGTCAAGTTGGCAGTTTTCCTACGATAGAAGGACAAGTGCCGAGCAAATCGATTTCCTGATCTGTTAGGAAGAAGGACAAGTGCCGTAACAACTGTTCCGGATTGAGAAGGTCAAGTGCTCAAGTCAATTCAGAAGGTCAAGTTCAGAAGCTGTTTTCTGTCAGAAGCTCATTTCCGTCGTCGTGGCAGTTTATGAGAGCAGATATGGATCAACGTTGGATCATTGTCCTAAGAATGCTGATCACATCCTGTTCTAAACTGTGCTGACGTTGTGGATTCATAGAAGTTAAGTGGCCTGTTTTGTTTGTGAACTGTGCCCTTATGTTCTATCTGAGCCTTCTGTCTCTCACATTTTTCACACTGTTTACATGTTACATGTTAAATGTTATTTGTATTTGAATATTTATATGTTTATATTTCAGCGGGTTTTTCGGTTGGGCGGTGTCTTTCAGTAGAAGATACCACGTCACAGAGGTTCTACTGTTAACGTTTTCGTTAGGGACTGTGCGAATTTCCTACTGTGAAATTTGCTAGCGACAATCGTTGCTATATCTGTTTAGTTGTGACGAGTTGTGCTTTATTTTCGTTTTTTGTATATTTTTTTTTCTCTCTCTTTCTGTTTTTTAGTTTCTAATTTATTTGTTTGTATTTGTAGGTCTCCTCTTTTCTATTATTCAGTTCTTTACAAAATTGCTGTCTATACACTGTAGCGTCATTTGTTTGTCATATCTTCGCATATTTCTTTTTAGTTTCGCTGTTTATTTATTTGACTTATGCGAATGTTTTCGTATTGCTTTGATCTTTGTTATTGTTTACATTAACTTTGATCTTTCTTATTGTTTACATTGACTTTGATCTTTGTTGTTGTTTACATTGACTTTGATCTTTGTTGTTGTTTACATTGACTCTGATCTTTGTTATTGTTTACATTGACTTTGATCTTTGTTGTTGTTTACATTGACTATGATCTTTGTTATTGTTTACATTGTTGGTGACCTTTGTTATTGTTTACATTGTCTTGTTATTGTTTACATAGTTCTTGCATAGTTAGCTTTCACTATTGTTACATATATGCTCATGCACTATTGGTCTATAGTGCACTTATCATAACTAACTGTTGGGTTTTGCTTATGCACTATTGTATTGCAGTTATGATAAATAACTGATGGTTATGCACTGATTTGTGTAGTGCACTGATGATTAAGAAGTGACTTGTGATATTATTATACATTTGATAATACAAGTTGGTGTCAAGTCTTGTTTCCCACAGAGATTGGAGTAAACATAGTGATTATACAAGCACTTTATTAAGTCTTGTTGCTATTAACATTGAAATAAGATATTTAATTATTTCAGGTTCTGTACTCACATTTTAGACATCATGTCTACATTTGAGTACTTTATTGAGCAGGGTAAAACCCTTGGGAAGACTGGTGATAAATTAGAAGAATTTGCGACTGTTCAATATGCCAAGGCATTGAAGTCGGAGGAAAAGAAAATGAAAGAACAAACTGAACAAAAGAGAATAGATGCTGAAAATTTAAAACTGCAGATGCAGGTAGAGGAAAAGAGATTCCAAATGGAAATGGAAAAACAAAAAAGAGAAGCAGAATCTCAGGAGAAGAGACTTCAGGCTGAGGCTGAAAATAAGAGACTTGAAAAAGAGGCTGAAAATAAGAGACTTGAAAAAGAGGCTGAAAATAAGAGACTTGAAAAAGAGGCTGAAAATAAGAGACTTGAAATAGAGGCTGAAGAAAGAAGGTTACAAAGAGAAGCTGATGAGAGAAAAGCAAAAATGGAGCATGAAGAAAAACTCTTGGCTTTAGAGTTAGAGAAGTTAAAGTTATTGAACACTGGTAATGCTAATGATGCAAATAAGGTGTCAGATAAGACTAATGCTAAGGATTTCAAGCTTAATCTACCAGCATTTAATCCCTCAATTGATGATATAACATTTTATCTAGATAGATTTGAAAGTGCATGTAAGGTGCATAATATAGATAAAACATTATATGTTTATCATCTGTCCAAGATACTTAGAGGTGATGCTTTGACTTTGTTGAGTATGGTAGATGTGCCGGACAAAAACAACTATGAGGTTGTCAGGGCGGCATTGTTAAAGAAGTACCAACTTAACGAGGACGGATATCGTCTTAAATTTAAAAACATGTTACCAGAAACTGGAGTTGAATTCTCAGAATTCATCTCAAGCATACGTCTTACTTTTTTACGATGGGTTGAGCTTTCTAAGACAGAAAGTACATTTGAAGCCCTCATGGACTTACTACTTAGAGACAAGGTCATGTCTTCTGTTAATGAAGCTTTTCTTTCTTTTCTTCATGAGCGTAAGCCTAAAAACATAAAAGAAATGGAAGAATACTGTAGCCAGTATGTTACTGCGCATCCTCACATAACCATTAGCAACTCTAAAGTAAAAGAAGGTCTGCCAGTTGCTTCGGCAGCACCTTATGGCCCAAATTTTATGCGTAAATTTCAGGGTAGCCAGCAAAATTTCAATAAAAAGAGTAACCGTAATTATGCCCAGAATCATAGTAATCAATTCCAGGGTGATTCTTCTTCCCAGAACTGGAGACAACCTAATACTACACGGTATTCTACTCCGGTTAACTTTAGAAATTTTCACAAAGGTAATCAGCATAGAGGGAACTATTTTTTTGCAGAGACCTCAATACCAGGATAATAGAGGTTCTCAACAGTATAGAGATGGTAATGACAGTTATGGAAACTGGAACTCAAACCAGGATAAAAATTACAGTAGGGACTTTAATGATAATTGCAGAGGCAATAATGGTCGCGGTAGATCGCAACATAAGAGAAAAAGATATCAACAGACGAATTCTGTTCAACAAGAATCTCAGGGAGCAGATAAACAGATTAATAGTGATAAAGACCATAATGCTATCGGATGCTCATCTTTTGATTTTGGTAGAGCAAATAAATGTATCCAATGCAGTACTTTATTTGATCCGAAGACTGTTAGTACTCTAAGCTGTGGTCATCCTTTGCCCGCTCTTCCTGCTAATGTTGCTCATGATGGGAGAGGTTCTCTTATATTACATAAGGGGCTTGTAAATAGTAATCCAGTCTCAGTGTTGTTTGATTCTGGATGTACTACTGTTGGTGTTAGGCAATCTCTTGTAGATCCATCCTGTGCTACAGGAAAGGTCATCAAATGTGTCACATTTGGTGACACGTTGGAAAAGTATCCTACTGCCATAATATATATTGCTACTCCTTTCTTCACGGGAGAGGTCCACGCGTGTCTACTTCCAAATCCTATTGCGGACCTTATTATTGGTCGGATTCACGGAGTTAGGGAATGTACCCCACAGCAGATTGCTGTTTGGGAAGAGCAAAACATTGAAGCTACCAATGCGGTGGTCACAAGAGCACATGCTCTGGATCCACCTCAAACTTCATTAACTAATAATGATGAAGTAAATGACCAAGATAGTCACTTGACTATTACACGTGACTCATTTATCAAATTGCAAGAAGAAGAAGATCCGTCTTTACAAAAATTCTTCATTCTAGCAAAAAAAGGTGATCCTAATCAGAATACTAATAGAAAATCTTGGATTTCTATGAAGAACGGCGTACTTGTACGTATGGTACAAGACTCGACTACGTCCACCCATTCACAAATTCTTGTGCCTAAGAGCATGAGATTGCAAATATTGCAACATGCTCATGACTCGCAATGTGCTGGACATATGGGTTTTTCCCGTACAAAGTCGAGAGTTCTTGCGGCTTTCTTTTGGCCATTTGTGAGCAAGGACATACGAGTGTACTGTCGCTCTTGCAAAGTATGTCAGGAGGTCAAATCTAAAGGACCACGACATGCTGCGCCTATCCAGGCTGCTGACATTCCTATTCGCCCTTTTCAAAAAATGGCAATAGATATTATCGGTCCTTTTAGAATTAAGTCATCTAGAGGACATCAATTTATTCTTACATGTGTCGATATGTGCACACGTTGGCCAGAGGCAATACCTCTCAAGAGCATCTCAACTGCTGATATCGCAGACGCTCTTTGGCTGATATTTTCTCGCTTGGGTTTTCCCGGAGAAATATTGTCAGACCATGGCACTCAACTTATATCAGACACTATGTCACAGGTAATGTCTATGCTACATATTAAAAGGTCTCTCAGCAGTATCTATCACCCAATGTCTAATGGGTTAGTCGAACGTTTAAATAGGACTCTGAAAACTTTACTTGGTAAGATAACTGAGGATCATCCTCAGGATTGGGACAGGGTCTTACCCGCGGCTCTCTTTGCGTATAGAGAGGTCCCCAATGAACATACGGGGTTTTCCCCTTTTGAACTTGTCTTTGGCGCGCAACCGCGCGGCCCTATGTCTTTACTTCACGATCTAATCACTGCCGATAATATTAGCGATGAAACTCAATCTTCTTATGAGTACGTCATTGCTCTTAGGCAAAAGATCATCGAGGCATGCAAACTAGCAACTTCTTCATCCGAATTTGCTAAAGAAAAGGCAAGGCAGTTTGCAAATAAAAATAGATGTCTACGACAACTTTGTCCAGGTGACAAAGCTCTCGTTCTACTTCCTTCAAGGGAGAACAGACTTCTAATTGCATGGAAAGGTCCATATGCAATAGTCTCCAAAATTTCTGATGTCGACTATGTTGTCGATATTGATGGAAAGCATAAAACTTTCCACATAAATATGCTCACGGAATTTTATGAAAGACCTGACTATTTGCAGCCTATTTTCCAGGCAACGGACAATTCTCAAGCACCTCATGGTCAGTACTCATCTCTGTCAGTTATACAGGATGAGGAAACTACTTTTTCTGATGTCAATCTTCCTCTTCCTATGGTCCCACTTTATTCTACGGAATCTTGGAAAAACGTGACCGTTTCACCAAATCTTTCCGCTGAGGAACATCGACAAGTTTCTTCGATGTTGCAAACATTTCAGGATGTTCTTACAGACATCCCGGGACACACACATGTCAGTGAACATGACATTGTGCTAACTGATCATAATCCTATCAGAGTCAGACCTTATCCAATACCTATCCATTTCCAGTCTCAAGTCGAAAAAGAATTGGATGAAATGATACGTTTGGAAATCATTGAACCATCCACTTCAGCATACTCTTCGTCTATGGTTATTGTTCGAAAGAAGGATAATAACATTCGCATTTGCGTAGATTATCGCAAATTAAACCAAGTTACGAAGTTCGATGCTGAACCTATGCCTTCATTAGAAGAGCTACTCAATAAACTTTCTAATTCTAGATTCTTTACCAAACTAGATTTGTCTAAAGGTTATTGGCAAGTTCCTCTAACTGAACGTGCCAAACCTTTTACAGCTTTTTCTACACCTAGGGGTTTATTCCAATGGAATTTCATGCCTTTCGGTCTTATGAACGCCCCTGCTACATTCGTACGCATGATGCGGCGAATTCTCGCATATCGTACAGATGTCATAGCATACTTAGATGATATCTGTCTATTCAGTGATTCCTGGGAAGATCACTATTTGGGTTTATACGAATTACTGTCTACTCTTCGCGAGTATAACTTGACTGCAAAACCCTCTAAAGCCTTTATAGGATTTAGCGAGATTTCTTTCCTAGGTCATCGTGTTGGTCATGGTCTTTTAAAGACAGAGGACCACAATGTTTCAAAAATACTTAACATTTCGGTCCCTAAGACGAAGAAACAAGTACGGAGTCTATTAGGTTTGATCCAATTCTACGGACGATTCATTCCGAATCTGTCCTCCATTATGGCACCACTTTCTACTTTATTGAAGAAAGGGTCGCCTAATCTGATCCGCTGGTCTAAAGAATGTCAATCCTCATTGCACCAGGTTAAAGCCCTATTTTCATCTCCACCTATTCTTAGGTTACCTACTATTGAGAAGACTTTTGTTCTTCGAAGTGACGCCTCGTCAACTGGGATTGGGGCAGCACTAAAGCAGGAGTATTCTGATACTCTGCATCCGGTGATGTATATCTCTAGGAAATTAAATGCTGCAGAAAAGAATTACTCGGTTTTAGACCGTGAGTTATTGGCTATGGTATGGTCTATTCTGAAGTTACAAAGAATCCTTCTAGGCGCACATTTCATTGTGGAAACCGACCAGAAAGCGCTTACTGCTATTCAGAGCAAAAAATTGAAGAGCTCGAGGTCCACTCGTTATGCCATAGCTCTTCAACCATTTCATTTCTCGGTTCGAGCTATCCGTGGTTCGGATAATGTGATGGCAGACATTCTGTCCAGATGCCCACACGATTCCACATGATTCTTCTGTCATATATATATATTTCCTGATATACAGTCCAATATTATAATGACATGTTAGTAGATTTTTTCTCCCTTTTTTGGGGGAATTTATAACATTGTACCATGTAATTATCTAAGAAGGCTTAGTTAGTGATATACGGGCCAAAAGATCACTCGGCCACATTTAGATAATATATCTGCATAATTGTATTAAGAGATTTACCAGTTGTCTTTAAGATTTGTGTTATTGATATTTTCGCAGCACATCAGTGAAGTCTGCGAGATTATGTCCATTGTGGAACATTGAGGATATCAAGTCCTGTCCTAGATTGGGAGCGGATGATGTCCACATCTTCTTCTATTGATTGTTTTATGTCAACGAAGAATAACATTGTATTAGTTATTAATTACTGATGCATTATATAATGTAATAATATAGTGCGGTATATTAGTATATTACACCGCTATTTGCACAACACATTGTATGATATCATAATGATATATTTAATTTCATATGTTGGTATGAGAGTAATTTGACTTTTATTATGATGTTGCCATCATTGTGGCGTGTGTTGGTGGCACCTTCCTGGAATATATACGCGAATACTTAGATAAATTTTTCCTCTAAGGACCTGAGATATGATCTCAGTTTCGCTCCATGCGTTGAGCTAGTTTGTTAGGTATATATCCGCGCATCATACGTGCGTTAGGAGCCTAGATTTTTCCGGCTCCAGGATTTAAAAAAAAAATGTTTCATTTTTTTTTCCCGGGAGGGTGCGGTAATGTTACGCACAAATAATTACTTTTTCCAAAGTCTTTGTATGATCATTTTTCGTATGTATGATCATTTTTTGACTGAAATGTGTATTATGTTTTTTACAGTCAAAGGGACATAACCCGAGATATTGAGACTACAATTTTTTAGGAGTTTGCCTTCTCTTGTATAGAGACACGTTCGGTCTATAATTTCTTGAACGAAGCGTGACCATATCTCCTTATTTGGTAGTATCAGTCAACTGTTGTAGATGTCTGAAACCTGTCTTAACGCTTCTGTTCATGACCATAAAAGGCGCGACTGTGTAAGACTTTTATCTCGAATGTTCTTAGAATCGTCTTATGTGAGCGGCGACTCAAGTAGTGGAGTTCTGCGCATGTCAAAACTGGTAGTTCGTTTGGTGTGTTCCGCCCAGCTGGGGGAGTTTAGAAATGGTCTGAGCAGCGAGCGGACGCAATGTGCGTCTTGTGATTTTCTGAGGGAAATACATTGTCTTTGTGAGTTAGTTAGCTAACTAGACTATTTCCCAGTATTATTCAAGCCTGCCTGGAGGCATATGTTCGTGGTTGATTTCCGAAGAAAGGTAATTCCTCTTGTATCGAACTTTTTGTTATCATCTAGAAGTTCGTCATTTTGTCGCTCCTTGCTCGCCTGTGTGATTCAAAATGGAGAGGTACTTTGACTAGGATTTTCGCCACCGGTATCTTTATACCTGAACTAGTTATATATATATATATGGGTCGCTCTAGACCAACAAGACTATTGTCTGTGTTCCAGGATTCGTTATATCAGAGATCACGTCCAAGTCAGATGGTTAGACTTGGGAATGTTATAAGGGTCGGTTTGACCTGTATTCCATGTATGCTATTCACGTGCAGACAGTAAACGGACTTATTGTATACATCTGATCTGCTAGCATCAGGAAGGGAGCATTTATTATTGTCTATGAACATTGATGATCTGCAGCTGACACTGTTGCAGAAGTTATATGTATGAACCTTAGGCACCCAGATCTGTGCTATATATATATATATATATATATATATATATATATATATATATATATATATATATATATATATATATATATATATATATATATATATATATATATATATATATATATTATTTATACAGCTTCACGAACCAGAACTTTATGATATCGAATATACAGAAGCTATCTGTTTACAATTCAACTATTGAGTATTGAATCCTACATGACTATCAGCTAATATGATTTTGAATGCTGCATTCGTTAAACTATGCTGGTGATGACATAAATATCATGACTGTTTTGTGGCGTGCAATAAATGGTATAAACCTAAAGCGAAGTTACCATTTCTATGACTCTACACGTCATGTTGCCTGTGTTGTACCCTGTGAACTGTTCTACTGCAACACACACAGCAACATCCTAAATCAGAGAAGACACCTACATCTTGCACTTTAATACCAGGTGTCGATAGGGGTGGCAAGTGGTCGTCAATCTTATAACGGAGCTAACGTACCTGGCATTTTTTGGCGCACCATTATTATTTTGGTTAAATCCACCCTTATCATTAACGCGTGTAAAGAAATTCAACTGACACTTTATATTGTTTATTTTAATTTAAATACCACAACAGTGGTATGGAATATAATTAATCATAAAATCTTATGAAAAATTTATATATTATGTTTTTTTATTTATTCTTTTATGTGTTGTTTTCTTTTCTTTTGAAATTTAGTGATATTTTTGTTAAACAAAAAAAAACAAAAAAAACACAAAAAAACTGCCACTCAAAGGACGGTACTTCGCCCCTCTGAGGTCTGCACCCGATGCCCGGGACCCCGGGATGTGCCCGGTCCAACAGGGTGGTAGTTACGCTAATGCCCGGGTATAATGTGGACGATGGGGTGTACTTTGGCTGGTTAACTTGGGACAATCCCGTTACAAATGTGATAGCATGTCACGTAAAGATTGTGTTTAGTACACAACGAAAATTGGACGTAATTATTTGGGTTTGAAATAAATTCTTGTCAACACAGAAACGAAGGGGAAACCCCTTCCCCCATCTCTGTTTTTCTTTGCCATTCAGCAAAAGTTACATAGCCTACCGTTGACCCAGAACGTAGGAAATAACGTATTTTTATCTTCCGTGTTATGGAGATTTTGAAGTATGCTGGGTAACAAACAACCTTTTTTTTAAAAAAAAAAACTTCTGGTAATCAAGTGGTGGCCTCAAACAGTAACGTGATGTTTTGAATAGGCTACTGCGCAAGTGATTGTGTTCACCGATCATCATTGTGCAATCTTTGGCTATAGTCACAGCAATGGTCATGAAGTAAACTTTGCATTTGCATTATCTTTTTCATTAATTATAACGTTTAGATTTTTGTGTATTTGCGAAACATTATCTTGTGTCACAAAATAATAAGTTATAATCATATTTATTGATACTGTTGCAGATAATGCCTACCCACCTTTGTCAGACGGGTCCATTTTGTTAGCCCAACAATGTCTATCCGTACCAGTTGCGCTCTTATTGTGACAAGTTTGATTGTAGCAACATTTGTGTACAAAGCTGGGGGATACAAGCATGTTGTTTTTATGCATGGAATATTTGCAGGACCAAGGGAGTTTGACTATTTTAATAGTCTTGTACAAGAGGTAAGTTTATTTCATCAAACACAGTTGTCGAATTTAGAACCATATAACCACCATTACCCTTCAACTAGGCCTACACAAGTAGCGCATATCTTCAACAAATTCACACCAAATCCTGTCCTGTCCACTCAAACTCTTTCATTATCTTTGAACCTTTTCATTTCTGTCACCAGTTGTCTTCTTGTCTCCCTCTACCTCTCTCACCACGATGATTCCAGTAGCCTACACAGAATAACAGGCTACATGCCACACCTCGGAGATGAAAAACCTGTTTAAAAAAAAAATCCAAAACCCTGTACAAAGACCCGCAAAACCTGTACAAAGACTGAAAAAAAACATATCAAAAGAGTTTATTCGCGGAAAAAATATTTTCAATTACAGTGGGCTGCATTATAAATGAGGCACGGAGACTTTGCCTTTTAAAGTAGGTCTTCACTTATTTTAAAACCCAAACAATAAATGTCTGAGTTTATTTTACACAGTAAAAATAATGTGATGGTGTCATCATTTAGTCTATATCTGTGCTTAATTATCATTTACAGACTGGGAAATCCTGTGTTCAATAGGACTGTAACTGTCTTTTTCTCTTGTTGATGTGATCACTGGCCCAAGACAGTATACTTGTTGTTAGATGTGTAGTGCGAGCGTATGATGAACTGAGTGTGGGTGCGAATGAAGGCGCGAATGTGTTTAGGCTCGTATATATATGAAGACCCTGCAACCCATACTCTCACATGCAGTAGTCAAGGATGCTTGGGCACTGCAGGCATGTTTTCAAGACATTTATTGACGAGAACACGCATAGTATCAACAGGAACAGTCAGTGTAACAAGGTCATGCTGACCGGAAATCGATAGGTATACATTTGGCATTCAAAAAGGTAAACATCGGAATAGACGTGCATGGTCAATAGCAAAGTTCTTCAATAATTACAGTTCGTAGCGTCGCCCTTGGCGTCTCTGACTAAACGCGTCAGATGCCTTAGTCACTTTGACACATAGGTGCAACTTGGCATTCCCCGCCAATTGCACATTATCAGGCTGTAGTATAATAGCCGAAAGCACAGGCCTCGTTCTGACGTCGGCTGTGTACTTCTGTTAAATAGGTTATCATCAACCCTGCAGTAATACTTATTGTAGACATAAATTCCGCCAATCTGCGGTTCCCACAATATATCTTCGTCACTGGATTTCTGGACAATATAAGACTAACAGTCTTGGATGGCTACCTCGAGCACAAATATATAAGTTCTGAAATGGCGGATCGGTGAGCTGCTGTTCACAGACTAGGCAATCTTCTAACATGTTCTGCCACCGAAAGCATAGTAATGGAAAAAGTCGGTATTACCTGTACCCGAATCCACAGAACTAAACAAGGAATTCTGTCGTCATCCCGACGCACAGAGATTCACTGGGGAAAACTGCCATAGCAGTTACTTCGAAGATTCTCCCCGAAAAACAATGGACTCTTGGTCCCTTCAGAAAAACAGGACCTTCCTGGCTTGCCGGAAGTATATCTCTCCCGCTCAAAAAACCTTCCCATAGGCCTACCCCGAACTGTCAACCTCTGACCCTAAAGGTCAAACACAATGAATGAATAAACAAGGGAAGACAACCCCTAATCAACCTGACATCGCAGGTAAAGACACAATTATACTTATGATAAAACATAGGCAAATAACTCGACAGATGACTCCGTCGAAAATGACAGCAACATTACTACCACCCCCCTGTAAAAAAAAATGAAATTTTTTTTTTTTAATATGTCCATGAGTAAGATAGCACCAGTATCACTTCTGTGCTCATGCAAACAATGAACCTAATATCAGGTACAATAGAAGAGAATACAAATCATCTCTCAACATAGGAGAAAATATTTCCTTTAAGCCAAACAAACTAAGGGATACCATTCAAGAAACCTAAGTTGCTGGCAATACTAATCATATATCAAACATTACTAAATAATATAATCATAGCAATATACAAATGACAATGCTATTTTAGCAACATATCACTGATGGATGGACAACATGAAATTTATTAAATTATCTAAACATCATCCAAGTACATTTGTATTACAACATATTATGATATTAAGGACAGACCTAAGTCTGAAAGTATATCAGGAAAAACTAGGACACAAGATTTAACTGGAATCATGTGGGCATCTAGACAATATGTCCGCCATCACATTATCCGAACCACGGATAGCTCGCACCGTGAAATGGAAAGGCTGAAGAGCAATAGCATAACGAGTAGATCTCGAGCTCTTCAAATCCTTACTTTGCATAGCCGTAAGAGCTTTTTGGTCGGTTTCCATAAAGAAATGCGCGCCCAGAAGGAACCTTTGTAGCTTAAGAATGGACCAAACCATAGCCAACAATTCGCGGTCCAAAACCGAGTAATTCCTTTCTGCCGCATTTAGCTTCCTAGAAATATACATTACAGGATGCAGAGTTCCTGAATATTCCTGCATTAGTGCCGCTCCAATCCCAGTGGAAGAGGCATCACTACGAAGGACAAAAGTCTTATCAATCGTTGGTAGTCTTAAGATAGGATGAGATGAGAACAAATTCTTAACCTGATCCAATGAAGTTTGGCATTCTTGGGACCAACGCACCATATTAGGAGAACCTTTTTTCAATAACGTTGAAAGTGGTGCCATAATGGAGGACAGATTCTCAATGAATCTTCCATAGAATTGTATCAATCCCAAGAGACTACGCACTTGCTTTTTCGTCTTCGGAACCGAGATATTTAATATCTTTGAAATGTTTTGGTCCTCTGTCTTCAACAGACCATGACCAACTCGATGACCTAGGAAGGAAATTTCACTAAACCCAACAAAAGCTTTAGAGGGTTTAGCAGTCAAACTATGCTCACGTAGAGTAGATAGCAATTCCTTTAGACCCACATAGTGTTCTTCCCAAGTATCGCTGAAAAGACAGATGTCGTCTAAATATGCAATGACATCTGCACGATCTGATAGAATTCGTCGCATCATGCGCACGAAAGTCGCTGGGGGCGTTCATAAGCCCGAAAGGCATAAAATTCCATTGAAACAGACCCCTAGGTGTCGAAAAAGCAGTGAGAGGTTTGGCGTGTTCCGTCAGTGGGACTTGCCAATAACCTTTCGACAAGTCTAGTTTAGTAAAGAATTTAGCTTTAGAAAGTCTAATAAGTAGATCATCTAATAACGGCATAGGTTCAGCATCGAACTTCGTAACTTGATTTAATTTGCGATAATCAACGCAAAGACGTATGTTATTGTCTTTCTTTCGAACAATAACTATCGACGAAGAATAAGCTGAAGTGGATGGTTCAATTATTTGTAGTTGAATCATTTCATCCAATTCTTTCTCGACTTGTGCTTGAAAATGAATAGGTATTGGGTATGGTCTTACTCTGATCGGATTACGATCAGTAAGTATGATGTCATGTTCTATGACATCTGTGTGTCCAGGAATGTCGGTAAGGACATCCTGATATGATTGTAGCGTAGAGGATACTTGACGCTGTTCCTCAAAAGACAAGTTGGAAGAGACTGTAACGTCTCTCCACGATTCCGTTGAAGTAAGTGGAATCGCAGGAAGAGGTAAGTTCACGTCAGAAAAAATAGTTTCCTCATCCTGTATAACGGACAGGGATGAGATGTGACCATGTTGGACTGGAGAGTCGTCCGTCGCCTGGAAAATAGGTTGCAAATAGTCTGGACGTTCAATAAACTCTGTTAGCATATTTATATGGAAGGTTTTATGCCTTCCATCCAAATCGACAATATAGTCGACATCAGAAATTTTTGAGACTATAGTGTATGGACCTTTCCAAGAAATGAGAAGTCTATTCTCTCTTGAGGGCAGTAAGACATATGCTTTGTCTCCAGGACAAAGTTGACGTAGGCGTCTTTTCTTGTTAGCAAATCGCCTAGCTTTTTCTTTCGCAAATTCGGAAGATGAAGTTGCTAACCTGCACGATTCGATAATCTTTTCTCTAAGAGCTATGACATATTCATATGACGATTGTGTATCATCGTCAATATTATCGGAAGTTATCAAATCGTGTAACAAGGACATCGGCCCGCGCGGTTGCGCGCCAAAGACAAGTTCGAAAGGAGAAAACCCTGTATGCTCGTTGGGAACCTCTCTATAGGCAAAGAGGACTGCAGGTAAAACCCTGTCCCAATCTTCAGGATGATCCTCCGTTATCTTGCCAAGTAAGTTCTTTAGTGTCCTGTTAAGACGTTCTACCAATCCATTGGACATTGGATGATAAATACTACTGAGAGACCTTTTAATGTCTAGCGTAGCCATTACCTGAGACATAACGTCCGAAATTAACTGAGTGCCGTGATCCGACAGTATTTCTCCGGGGAATCCCAGACGAGAAAATACGAGCCAAAGAGCATCAGCGATATCGACAGTTGATATGCTCTTCAGAGGAATAGCCTCTGGCCAACGCATGCACATGTCCACGCAAGTGAGGATAAATTGGTGTCCTCTGGCTGACTTGATCTTGAACGGACCAATGATGTCTATAGCCATTTTCTGAAACGGCCGAATCGGAATATCTGCAGCCTGAATAGGAGCAGCATGTCTCGGACCTCTAGACTTGACCTCTTGACAAATTTTGCAAGATCGGCAATAAATTCGGATGTCTTTTTTAGTTCTGGAAAAACCCATGTGTCCAGCACACTGAGAATCGTGTGCATGCCGAAGAATTAAGGCTCTCATACACTTAGGCACAAGAATTTGCGAGTGCATAGACTTGTCCGAGTGTTGTACCATTCGTACCAATATACCATTCTTCATAGTGATATACGATTTGTGATTCGTATTTTGATTGGGATCCCCTTTCTTTGCAAGAAGGAAGTATTTCTTCAAAGAAGGATCCTCTTCTTGACGTTTAACAAACGAGTCATGGGAAATCACCAAGTGCTCGTCTTGGCTATCAACTTCATTACTATTATCAGATGAAGTTGGGGGATTAAGAGCTTGAGCTCTTGTCACCACTGCATTGACCGTTTGAATGTTTTTTTTTTCTTCCCAACTAGAAATTTGTTGCGGGGTGCATTCCTTAACCCCATGAATACGACCGATTATAAGATCCGCAATAGGATTAGGAAGAAGACATGCATGGACATCTCCTGTGAAGAAAGGAGTGTCAATCCTAATAATAGCAGTAGGATAGCTTTCCATAGTACCACCAAATGTAACACATTTGATTGTTTTTCCAGTGGCACAGCAAGGATCTATCAGAGACTCCTTAACCCCGACGGTAGTACATCCCGAATCGAAAAGTACTGAGACTAGCCTATCATTTATTAGACCTTTATGTAAGATGAGAGATCCTCTCCCATCATGCGCAACTGTAGCAGGTAGAGCAGGAAGAGGGTGACCACAACTTAGCGTAGATACAGTCGATGAATCGAACAATGTTAAGCATTGGGGGCATTCAGTTGCTCTCCCAAAATCGAAAGCACAACCAGTGATAGCCCTAGAGTTACCACTATCATTTACTGTATTACAGGCTCCATCAAACTCTTGTTGTGCAGAGTTTGCCTGTTGGAAAGGTCTTTTCTTGTTAAACCTAGGTCTGCCTCGATTATCGTTTCCCCTGTAATTATTTCGACTATCATTTCCCCTGTAATTGTTATCATATTGCCTATTGTAATCATCATTCCGGTTTGAATCCCGGTTTCTAAATTCACCATCGTCATAATCTTGACGTCGAGAATGATTACCTCGAAATTTGAATAGTTATTATTTGGATAGCCTTTGCGAAAGTGTCTCAAATTATTACCACTAAAATTACGAGAACTACCATCTTGTCTCCACTTCATAGACGAAGAACCATCATGTGTTGGATTACTCCGCTTCTGGGTGTAATTTTGATTACTTCCCCTATTCCAATTTTGTTGAGCACCCTGAAATTTTTTTTTGAAATTAGAGCCATATGGTGTTAACGAAGCAGCTGGCAACCCTTCTTTCACTTTAGAATTGCTAACTGTAGCATGGGGATGCGCTGTGGCATACTGACAACAGTATTCCTCCATATCTTTTAAGTTTTTAGGCTTACGCTCATGAAGGAATGCAAGAAAAGAATCATTAACAGATGACAAAACCTTATCTCGCAATAATAAGTCCATTAGACCTTCATATGTTTTCTCAGTCTGAGACAACTCAACCCATCGTGTGAATGTACGACGTATCTTTGTAACAAAATCAGAGAAATCTACTCCATTTTCTGGCAACATTGTCCTAAAACGAAGACGATAGTCTTCTTCTTTAAGTTGATATTTTTTTAGCAATGCTGCCCTGACAACATCATAATTAGTCCTCTCATGTTCGACTATTGTCATAATAGTAGTCACTGTGTCACCTGTAAAAAATGGCATCAGTTGTTCAACATATTGTTCCTTTTTTATGTTATGCGTATCGCACAAAAATTGGAATCTATCTAGATAATCTGCTACGTCATCCTTTAAAGGATTGAAATGAGGCAATTTAATCCTACTAACAAACTCCTTTGTCGTACTCGAAGTTGTTTGCTGTGCACCCGTACTCGCCAATTTCAATTTCTCTAACTCCAAAATTGCGAGTTTTTCATCAAGTTCCATCTTCTGTTTTCTTTCCTCATGTTCCATTTTTCTAATTTCAGCCTCAGCAGCAGCTTGAAGTTTTTTTTTCCTCTGCAGCAGCTTGAAGTTTTTTTTCCTCTGCAGCAGCTTGAGCTTGAATTTTTTTGTCTTCCATTTCCATCTGGAATTTTCTTTCATCAGCTGCAGCTTTTCTCTCCTCAGCCTCTCTTTGATACCTTCTTTCTTCAAGTTCTAATCTTCTATTCTCAGCTTCTAGCTTCTTTAGTTCAGCTTCTGCTTTCAATTTAATTTCCTCTTTTTGTTTCTTTTCTTCTGACTTTAATGCAATGGCGAATTGAGCAGATGAATATTCTTCCAATTCTTTACCAGACTTACCAAGGGTCAACCCTTGCTGGATGAAGAAATCCAAATTAGACATTCTGTCTAAAGAGATCAGTAACCTGAAAAATTCAACAATTACCTTATCCCACTTCAATGGGAGACAAGTCTGAAATACTAGACTTGTATACTCACTTCACTTTATTTCACACTCTTAGTCTTAGACAAAGACTTTGTATGTTCCTCTTGTTTATAATGTACCCAAAAAATCACTTGAGTACCTGTGGAAAAAAAAATTCCCTTATATCCCACTCACTATGGGCACAAGTCTTTTTTATAAAGAACTTGAATATGTATTTCACCTTGTCTCAATCTTTGTAGATAACAAGTCTTTTATCAAAGAACTTGTATAAATATCTTATATAATAATATTTTATACTCTATATGAAGAGTCTACCTTATGAATAATATTAATACATGACCAAGTATATGTATGTAGACTGTGCATGACAGTAATGTAGTACAACCAAAAAAAAAAACAAAGACAAAGATACAAAACAATACAACTGGCAACACTGTTTTAACCAAAAATGTGTAGAGAAATACACAAAAGAAAGGAGAGACCTACAGAATACAAACAAAACAAATCGAAAATCAAAACTGAAAAACAGACAAAATATTACAAAAACAACGTTAAGTACAATTACATCACAGCTAACATCAATAGCGACCAATTGTCACTAGCAAATTTTCAAATTAAGCAAATTTGCACCTACAGAACGCTTACAGTAAGCCTCGATTAAGTGGCATATTTACTGTAAGACCCACCAACCGAAAACCCGCAGAAAAATACACAAAACAGTAGAAGTAACATAAACATATAGCAATCAATTTCAATGTGTTGCAGAACAAGTTCAGTCACAGCTGAAACTAAAATAAATTTCTTGCTCCTTGCGAACACAGAAACGAAATGTCAAACGCGCACTGAACGTCAAATCCACTGTAGCATAAAGTGGTATTCACGAACCAAAGTTACTATGACCTTCTCAAATTAGGACTTGCACATTGAATGTTTACAATTTCCACGTACTGTTTACAAACACTTGACCTCGAACAATGTAGCTTGAATGCTCTGACCTAGAAAAGTCTGTTGTTGAATGAAACGTGTAACAACCAGCAGTACTGTTCACCATAGGAACCCGCCTTCTATGCAGCTATGGTCCACGTAGCAAGTGCCTACATGTTAACTTCAGTACTTGTCTTGTTGTGGTTTATGTAGCATTATAACATAAATGCTCGTACTGTTTATCTGGGTCAACCGTTGATGACCTCTTTCTGTCCTGTTGAGCCAAAACTTGCGAGTGTAGAATTAGCGCTGTGTGTTACGGCTGTCCCGTGTGTAGCTTAGACCCACAGATCAGAAGTGTAATGTGTACTTGTCCTTCCTGTAACTTCCTCGACAAAACTGGAGACATCATATATGTAACAGCCCACCAGGAATGTAAATTTCTGGATCCATTAATGTCAACAATAATGTCAAATGCTCGCTCTGTTCTTTTTAAACCCACAGATCTGGTCCATCAGAAATGTAAGTTTCTAGGCCACATTGGCGACAAGAAATGTATCATAAGAGCCCACGTAACTGGTCCACCAGAAATGTAACTGTCTTTTTCTCTTGTTGATGTGATCACTGGCCCAAGACAGTATACTTGTTGTTAGATGTGTAGTGCGAGCGTATGATGAACTGAGTGTGGGTGCGAATGAAGGCGCGAATGTGTTTAGGCTCGTATATATATGAAGACCCTGCAACCCATACTCTCACATGCAGTAGTCAAGGATGCTTGGACACTGCAGGCATGTTTTCAAGACATTTATTGACGAGAACACGCATAGTATCAACAGGAACAGTCAGTGTAACAAGGTCATGCTGACCGGAAATCGATAGGTATACATTTGGCATTCAAAAAGGTAAACATCGGAATAGACGTGCATGGTCAATAGCAAAGTTCTTCAATAATGACAGTTCGTAGCGTCGCCCTTGGCGTCTCTGACTAAACGCGTCAGATGCCTTAGTCACTTTGACACATAGGTGCAACTTGGCATTCCCCGCCAATTGCACATTATCAGGCTGTAGTATAATATCCGAAAGCACAGGCCTCGTTCTGACGTCGGCTGTGTACTTCTGTTAAATAGGTTATCATCAACCCTGCAGTAATACTTATTGTAGACATAAATTCCGCCAATCTGCGGTTCCCACAATATATCTTCGTCACTGGATTTCTGGACAATATAAGACTAACAGTCTTGGATGGCTACCTCGAGCACAAATATACTGTTCAAAAAAAGAAACGCAACATTTTTGGTGTTACTTTTATAAAAGATATTCGATGATTGGACATCAGTCAACCTATCGACTGTGTCCACCTGGTCATTAACTTCTCGTGGTTACCTGAATTGTACTCACCTCATTATTCGTGAGGTCATAAAAGAGGTCAAGGTCAAAACAACATTTTTGACAATAACTCCTGACCATTTGATTTCAAATTCGACGAGCTGCTGACATTGACTGGACTGTGGAGGACGCAGATGCAAGTCGATTCCTGAGGTGACGCTGCCGTATGAAGCGGTTTTCAGCAGGAGTTGTGACTCTGGGTCTTCCACTGCGCAGCCGGTCTGCCACTGAGCCAGTTTCTTGAAATCGCCTCCAAAGGCTACTAATGGTGCTTCTAACCACATTAAATTGTCTGGCCACTACACTTTGTGACTGTCCAGTCTGTAAACGTCCAATGATGATGAGTCGTTGTTCTGTAGTGAGATGAGTCATACTTGCGCATTGAATTTTCAACTGAATTTATTCGAGGAGCGTCAATCTTTTATAGGCATTCAATAATATGGTAAGAGAGTTTTGTGTTCAGTAAGTTTCACGGGATTCTCATGAACCTGTCACGAGTTATTGTCAAAAATGTTGTTTTGACCTTGACCTCTTTCATGACCTCACAAATCATGAGGTGAGTACAATTCAGGTAACCACGAGAAGTTAATGACCAGATGGACACAGTCGATAGGTTGACTGATGTCCAATCATCGAATATCTTTTATAAAAGTAACACCAAACATGTTGCGTTTCTTTTTTTGAACAGTATATATAAGTTCTGAAATGGCGGATCGGTGAGCTGCTGTTCACAGACTAGGCAATCTTCTAACATGTTCTGCCACCGAAAGCATAGTAATGGAAAAAGTCGGTATTACCTGTACCCGAATCCACAGAACTAAACAAGGAATTCTGTCGTCATCCCGACGCACAGAGATTCACTGGGGAAAACTGCCATAGCAGTTACTTCGAAGATTCTCCCCGAAAAACAATGGACTCTTGGTCCCTTCAGAAAAACAGGACCTTCCTGGCTTGCCGGAAGTATATCTCTCCCGCTCAAAAAACCTTCCCATAGGCCTACCCCGAACTGTCAACCTCTGACCCTAAAGGTCAAACACAATGAATGAATAAACAAGGGAAGACAACCCCTAATCAACCTGACATCGCAGGTAAAGACACAATTATACTTATGATAAAACATAGGCAAATAACTCGACAGATGACTCCGTCGAAAATGACAGCAACAAGGACCTTATAAAAGAACTCTGAGACACAGTAATAAGGGGAATGGGTTAGAAAACCTGTACAGAAATTATGTACAGGGTGTACACATCTGAAAACACAAACACCTTGTACAGATTATGGGTAAACCATAGCATGTGGCATGTATGGAATAACGTGCAATGTGATTAACAGGTTTCCATAGTGTGTCCTAGCCATTGCTAGCATTTTCTTCTAATCTTCTGTTCCACAAACACCTGTCTGGTTTTTGTTATCAGTTCCACAATAGTGGTCTTGTTACACTGTTTGGTTTGGTTTGGCTTTTAAGGACTATCTTCATTGCACACGGACAACTCCATCAGTGATCCGATCTCCTCCCTTAGATCACACAAGGAGAATCTCAGCGCAGTGCACAAACTCTGAAGCATCCGCGGGTTCCCAGTGTGTGTATATAATGTAGAGGAATCACACATTCTATAAATATTTTTGTGGTGGGTAGGTTTCCTAATTTTTAAATTTTGCCAGGGCAGCGGCCTGATAAGCCTACTCTTTACGATTTCCAACTGCCGTAGGATTTTTAACATGTGCAATTTGCACACGGGACCTCCTATTTTTTCGCCCTTATCCGGGCAGGCTAGGCATCTGATCTCACTACCCAAGAGACCGGGGGGATATGACATAATTAGGACCACTGGTTCTGAAAAAAATATTTCAGTAAATTATAATCCCTCAACTGGGATTCGAACCCGGTACCTTTACGCCATACCTCTGAGTCACTCTGACCCCCAACACTGTTTCACTCCATTTAATCAGATTGCTTGAAATAAATTCATGAAAAATTACAAGCAAATGCATTAAAGGTAGTGTGCTTTCCTTCTTAACATTCAGTGTTCCTCCACTTCTTCTTTACACTTGTGAATCTCGGGCTTTCATTTAGTTCATGCTAAGCTCTTCATTCCTGTGCTATCTCTTTATCTTCCTTTCTGTAGGGCCTTTTTTCCATCTTGGACAGCTTATTTGAATTACTTCATTTGGATAATTTCTTTATGATCTGCTGGAATTTTTTTGTTGCTAAGCTTCTACAGTATTGGATATTGTTATTGTGGTTGAGAATTGACATCAGTGCAGGCAAACTCATAGGTACTCAGTCTCCCTCAGAAACTGACAGAGTTTGTGAATGCTGTAAACATGCCTGGCCCATCCTCTCATATGTCAGTCACTGCTAGTTTTACGCTTGCTGCCAATTTCTAGCAGTCATGTTGATTCATTAACCGCAATGTTGTTCTCTAATAGGTGATCATTAATTGTCTTTATTACCTCTCCCTTATCCATAACCAATTATGGGTGCTCTTGAGGCTAGTCTGTCAGCTCTGTATTTGCCACGTGCTCCTGCATGACCAGAACAGTAGATCCACAACAGTTCCTAAAGGGTTGATGCCTCTTTTTACCTTCTCCATTCATCTCATAGCCATTAATGTATAACCATTACTGTGTCTTACCCATATGGGATAGCCAGCCCCTAACCAAACCCACCTTAATCACCTCTTAAGTGGTAGGTTACAGTGTTGCTCTTCTTTGCTCAGTTTCTAAGTTCTCAAGTCTCAGTAATCTCTGCAGTGCTGTTTATGACTGTCTAGCGTTGAACCTGCTGTGGTATCCACTGCTTAAACTTCACAATGTAAAGAGAATAATTCACTGAAAGCTACCCAGTGTATCCAGGCATACATTACTTCTGTGATTACAATACTCAACTTTGTGCACATCTGCTACTTCAGACCTGGACTACTACAGGAAGGGAATAGAGTCACTGCCTACCTACCAGACATTCTTCTTCCTCGTTCGTCCTGAAAAGGACGGGGGTTGCGTTGTGTCTGTTTACGCCTAAGCTGTGATATCTGCACCTTTCGGTCGACACATCCGACTTCTGCACGGCATTTTTTGGGACCGGGTTTGCCTTCCCACTGCGATCCCTACTCGCTCAGCCAGACTGCAGTGATGCAATCTGTTTCCAGGACCACCATGTGGAGGTGGAGTAGGGTCTTGACCAGCTCTGGTTCGCTGATCCTGATGCAAGCAGTCAAGCTATGGGTCGCTGACTGCATTCTCTATTGCTGCATCTTTGGGTCCCCCTACCAGACATGACCTTTGAAGGTGGCTAAGGAAGACTGATGGCTTATGTCAGGGCTGCCCTATTGTATGGTTCTGAAACGTCAGAAGAACAGAGACACAGCCAGACATATTCAGACTGTCATAAATGGGTTTATGCAGAATAGAAGAATTTAAATGCTATTACAAGATCACCATTGCAGAACTGATGGTCAGAACTAGATAGATATTAGTGGAACAAAATGTTAGAAAACTAGTTGATAGTATTACAATGCAGTTCTTGTTCATGGGTCCCTGTGGTAAACGAAATAGAGAAAGACTAAAACAGACGCTGAGAAAGGAATTAGATATAGCCATGAAGGGAATAAAGAAGATGCAGAAAGACTTTGAACAAATAGCATAGGACACGAAGGCTTTGCATGCATTTTTTGAAGGCCTATGGCTGATGGGGATCTGAAAGGTCATAATGGAAAACTGACAAAGGGTCAACCACATACTTCATTAAAAAATAAAAGTTCATGTACTAAGGAGGCATATAATCGCTGGTTTATGCATACAGTAAGTCATTTGCAGTACATGTAGTTTCACATATAGTAAAGTAATCTTGTGGAAAAGCCTGGTCTGCTTATACTGAAGTTTAGTTAACCAACGTCATGATTGTAAAGTTTTCTTTGCTAATTTGCACATTATTTCTAAAGGTTTCTTTGTTGTTTGCTAATTTCCACATTATTTCTAAAGGTTTGTTTGCTAATATGCTCATGATTTCTAAAGGTTTCTTTGCCAATATGCACATGAATTCTAATATTTTTTACACATGATTTCTAAAGGTTTATGTGCTAATTTATATATTATTTCTAAAGTTGTTTTTTTTTTGTTTGCTAATTTACACATTATTTCTAAAGGTCTCTGCTAATTTACACATTATTTCTAAAGGTTTCTTTGCTAATTCGCACATTATGTCCAAAGGTTTCTTTGCTAATTTGCACATTATTTCTAAAGGTTTTTTGTTGCTAATTTGCACATCAATTCTAAAGGTTTCTTTGCTAAAGGTTTCTTTGCTAATTTACACATTATTTCTAAACGTTTCTTTGCTAATTCACACATTATTTCTAAAGGTTTTTTGTTGCTAATTTGCACATGAATTCTAAAGGTTTCTTTGCTAATTTGCACATGAATTCTAAAGGTTTCAATTCTGATTTGCACATGAATTCTAAAGGTTTCTATGCTAATTTGCACATGAATTCTAAAGATTTAAAAAAAATCATTAAAAATAGAATTTTAAACTTTTCAAAAAAAGCCTCTGATAAATTGTTTTAATTGTCAGTCACAACATGTGTGTGCAATTTGATAAAGTTTGGTCAATGGGAAACATAAGTTTTTAGCTCTCGAAAATTGCTGAAAATTCAAAATGGCGGATGTTTTTTTTTGGTTACCATGGTAACCACATGTTTTTTAACAAAATAAACTGTAGAATTTGTTTCATGGACATACACTGTGTCTATTGAGCACATAAAAAGTTTGAAAATGTTATTAGAACAAAAGTTAGTTTTCACTGTAGTGGACATCCTTAAGCGCCAACTCGTGCTGTCTCTGTTTCTCTTTTTCCTCAAGCTGTCTCCTCTCTCTCCTCCTCATGCTGTCTCTCCTTCTCTCTTTCCTCATGCTGTCTCTCCTTCTCTCTTTCCTCTCTCTCCTTCTCTTGCTGTCTCTGCCTGCGGATTTCCATTTCCTCCTCCATCTTCCTCTGCTCTTTAGCTTCACCTGCTTTCCTCTCCACATCATATCTCTCAAGTTCGTCCCTGACAAACGCTTTCGCTTCTTCGCCTTCCAAACCCTCTTCTCTCGCTTCGTCTCTGAGGATTTGCCTAAGCTTCGCCCTTTCTGCCATAATAAGTCAGTGACTGAGACTAAGTCGAGAAAGAAAATAAGAAAAGGATACACTGGTTCCTACCACGTACGAGAAAATACCAAACAAACGATGATATAATTTAACCTGGGATACCTCTGTCACCGTGTGGTTGTACAGTGTAAAATACACTGATTTAAAAGTCAGATGAACAATAATTTTGGGTCGTTAAAATAACAAAGTATGAGATTATGGTTTTATAAATTTGAATAATTTGAGTAATAAGTTATTTGTTCCTAACATGGGAGATAAAAGAATGAAAATGTAGTGTTTTTTGTAAGGGAGGGAACCTTTTTAGACCTTAAAGAAATCTAAGTATACATCATTAGAGTTTACCAACTTTGCATATCAGATTAATTTTAGTAAAGATATAGAAGGATTAATGAAACTAAGGTAAAAATCACTAAGGGAGATAACAATATTATTAGCGCCCTTTACAGTTAAGAGAACGCAGAGAAGAATAAACCGCACGTGAAAAGTGAGTGAAATGTAAACAGTTATGTAGCACAGTTCAAGGAGTTGGACAGCATAGAATTAAGCGTGTAGGTGGCGATAGGTGAGTGAACTGAATAACGGACCAATGGCATTCACTCAAAAACAACTTTGGACCATCAGATAGGAAATAGAAGGATCAGTCCAGATATTGACGCGCTACTGAGCGGTCATGTTTACAGAGTCACATCAGAAACTTTGCGGAAGCAAGAAGTGCCGCTCGGGGCTCTCAAGAAACGAACTTGTGGGCGACAGTTGTTCGTATCCAGAAACTGATAGCTAGACTTAGAATTTCTTAGTGATAGGAATTCAGGAGAGTAGCTATTCTGTGTTTAAATACCGAGATGAACAGATTAGGAATAGAATAAGGGTGAACAGTAGGGATTGTGATAAGTGCTGGACTTCGTTTTAAAAACGGTAAGATGAATTTTGAACTATTTTTTTGACTTTCAGCAACTTTGTCACAGGCTAATGACGCTCATATTTAAGGGAGCAAGCTACAGAAGAGAATATTGAAGCAAAGGCATAATTAAAGCTTAAAAAGTGGATAACTTTTATTATCAGATAGCCAGGATGGGCTGTCATACAAAGAAGATGAGGCATTGCCATTAAACGAGAATGTATTGAACAAAGGGTTTACAGCACTGACATTCATGAAACATCTCATGCGCTCTCTCTCATATAAGAGTAAGTATGAAGACGCCACCACAGTTGTATCTGACATTTATGAAACATCTCATGCGCTCTCTCATATAAGAGTAAGTATGAAGACGCCACCACAGCTGCACATGCCATTATATAACTTTGTTTAGGGGAACTATGAATTGATGTTGATACATGTAATTGAACTTTGCCTAGCAGATTAGAGTGCTTTAGACAAGAGTCTACAGTAGGGAATATAATAATATACCTTTGAAAAATACATTGAGCCTAAGTCTGGAGGCCTGGATAATAGGGAGATTGAAACATACCCTTATGAGATAAGAATTGTGGAACATGTTATGTAAATAAAAGCCATTATGTTTGGAAATTCAACACTCAAGTTGGTTTAATCAATAAAAGGATGTGGAGTGGGTATGTGAGAAAGAGTTAAACCTATATAACATATATAGCCTTAAAACCACTAGTACGAGCTAGTCGCTATACAACACCTAGGAGAGAAGAACGTGGTCTGGGTTGAAGAAAAAGACGAACCTTATCTCATCCAGGAATCACCATCTCTGGCGAAAGGGGCCAGTCAAAAGAGATAGCTCTACTTAGGAGATAGGTCAAGGAAGGAATTAGACCGTTGGAATTAAATATTAGGCCGGCCTCAGTCACCTAGTTATATTTAGGATTGGGCAGGGACCACCACTGTGACATACTGTAATTTGCTGCCGTAACCAGTTCTCAGTTCTCAGGCCCGGTCACACCTCCTCCTATGATTTAGTATCTAACTATCGCTGCTATTAATCGGCAATTAAGCACCTAATGCAGACGACTAAGCCAATAAATGGTAGTTAAGATTACTCACTGAAAAATAAGTTGCTACAGTGGAAACAAAATAATTATTTCAAAAAATTTTAAGGCGAAAAAAAAATTCCCGTAATTATTAAAAATCCGCTACAAATTCACCCCTGAAGTCAGATCGGGTAAGGGAGGCAATTAATCTGGACGTAATAGTCCGAAACGCACTCCTTAGCTTAGCTCAAACACCTACTGCTTCAGAACCCTGTGAATGTTATACACTCACACCTTTACCAGCGTTTAGTATTACAAAAGCAATATTAACATATATTCCGACAAAATCAACCTGTAACTCAAATGTATATATGCTCAAAACTGCTGTGGAAAAACCAATTATTAATTGTGTGGTCAGCACGCCCATAAACAGATCGATATGTCTAGGGGATAAATTATTTTAAAAGATATAAAACTCCACGAGACAATCACACTCTTACTCTATCTCAGAATATAGAAAATTCTTCTCCTTAAGTTCAAAATCCCGATAGACGAGACCCCATTCTGTCGTACATTTCTGATAGGGGGATTAAGACTTGGGTTGGTCCCTTCTGAATAAATTAGAATGAGTGATAGCCACAGTGAGAGATGATAAATAGAAATAGATTTCCACGAGTGAGATGGTAGAAATTTTTAGAGGCTGTCCCGGAAATCGAGAATCTTTCTCTCTTTCCGCCTATCTTCTACAACGGATCCAGAGGAGTCAGACAGTCTATAAAAAAATATATATATTAATATATATATATATATATATATATTACCACTCACGTGCACACACACAATTGACAATATGTAGACGCACACACGTGGGAAAACTATAACAATGATTATACAGATACTTTCGGACGAGCTGACCAACGAGCTGATTTAGGTTCAAGAGAAATTTTAATTATCGTCTAAAATGTCATCACAACACACAAAATTACATCAAGCAAAATATACACAAAGTCATAAAAATCAATGGATTTCTACCAGAATGATAGACCCACCGTACGATCTTATCCCTCAAGGTATGCCCACAGTCCTGTTAGAAGAAAGTGATAGCCCCAAGGAGACAAGGATACAATTAGCGGTAATCTAATGATGTTTCCCCTTTTAAAGGTATGAACAGACTTAGATATAGTATGATCTATCCTAAGGAACAGTATCTTGTTTGTAACAAAGAAACTTGCATAAAGATATTACAAGATGGGTGACATTTGGTATACTCAAAAAAAGGATCACTCCTTCCTGCTTTCTCTCGGTCCATTCATCAGGTCCCTGTCGTGCATTTCTCACTTTCTTACCCTATAACTTGCTGTTGTTCGCCGTCTGGCGCACGTTATGACACAATCTGTTTTATCGTTTGGTGAAGCGAATACCCAGCTCTGCAGATATTGGTTTCATCCAATTGGTCCGGGGAGCGTTCTCTTCAGGTGATAATTTTGTTCAGATTTTAAGTTAGTGTCACTTTATCAGTTCAAGTAAGAATTAGTGAAAGCGGGGTCACTGTGTCCGAATCACGAGGTTTCCACCTCTTAGGGAAAAATGTCAGGTTTGTAACTTTCGATCAAAGGGTACCTTCTTGGTCACACCACAAGTTGACAAAATTTGCGGAACGTTACTGTTTGTTGCCACAAGGGCGGAACTGTAATTAAGTTTTCTCAGGAAGAATCAAAATCAGGCACAAGAGGCCCGTTATCTCATTTAACCGTTAAAGTACTAAAAAAGAATGTGCACCAAGTCACTCTAAGGAAAATGTTTTAGTTCTTCACAGATATTAACCATCAGTACTTAACGCTGGCAAAGTTGGGTCACCCCACTATTCACTGAATAAAGGAAAAAACACACATAAAATAATTATACATTCTAGGTACTCGTTATAACTTACATTTTAAACTGCAAGCGTACAGCTTGGCTTATCATTTAAAACTTCCCGTGAAATCAGTTATATTTAAAAAAATCAATCATCATGAATTAGGAACACATACGTATTCCGTCAACACTCATAAGGCATCTAGCATTTATAAGTTAGTTTTAAAGTATTCTCGACTGAGTATTTAGCAGTTAGATTAAATTCATTAATAGCCGACTGAGTTTTAGCTAGAAATTATAATTTTTTTGTTTTCCACTGTAACTCGTCACTATAAAATAATACAGACTATATAAATTAAACACTCTGCATAAAATATAACTAGTGAAATATGAAATAAGCGATTATCACTTTAAATACTTCACAAAATATTAGATACTTACTTAGTCGTTCCCTAAGTAAGTATCTAATATTAGATACTTAATATAATATATTTACCTCAACACAGAACTACAGGTGATTGCACACTTTAGAATTATACGCTGATATATTTATTTGAAGTCTAGAAGCTCGGCAAATTTTCGAACAAACTAAGAGCTTCGCTATACAGCTTATTCTATTCACGAGCCACCTGTCTACTGCGAATTTTGAGGACTGAATGAAAATAAAGTTTAAACTCTCGTTAATATATTAAACAGAGAAAGGATGTGCGTTATTTTCAAAACCCGAAATCTCCCCCCCCCCCTTCCCCCTCTCTTAACACCTGCGTTACCTTAGACGTATGCCGTAACTGCCAACAGTGCGTCTTTGACACCTACGTTAACAAACTGACCGTGGAGCGCGAGTGTCATGGAAAAACCCAGACTATATGTCTGCTCTGAGCGAGCATGTCTGGCGCGATTCACACCTCCGTCTAACTATCGGACAGTGAGCGCTCATGTCAGATGCGAATGCCAGACGACCCGTTTCCCCTGCAGAGGGCGATTTTCACACTTTGCCGGGAGCTAGCCTGACGAAAAACTCTCGTCACAGATGAGAATGTAGACGATATGTCTGCATCTTCTGTCTGCCTAGACGAGTATTCACACATTCTGTCGTCCCGCAGCACTGACATCTACGTAATAGAATGCGTATCAGTATGAGAAAGAAAAACGTTAAAGTGAGAATGGGAAAGAAATATTTTTCGCAAACGAACGAATGCGAAAAATACAGGAAAAAGGTAAAGAGTGATAATAAATTAGAGGACACGGGTGGAAGAAAGAAAGAATATATAGAAAATTTATTGATCATAAAACTCTATGTGACAGTTCATGTACTTCTTGGATCTTGAGTTTATATACATCTTCTACCTTGAGTTCATATACATCTTGTGTCTTGAGTTCATATAAATCTTGTATCATGTGTTCATTTACATTTTTTTATCTTTAGGTTATCAACATCATTTATCTTGATTTCATATACATCGTCTATCTTCAGTTCATACACATCTTGTATCATGAGTTTATTTAAATATTTTATCTTGAGTTTATAAACATAATTTAACTTGAGTTCATATACATCTTGTATCTTGAGTTCATATACATCTTTTATCTGGAGTTAATTCACATCTCATATCTTGAGTTAATTTACTTCTTATATCTTGAATTCATATACATCTTGTAACTTGAGATCACATACATCAAGTATCTTGAGCTCATTTACATCTTATATCTTGATTTCATTTACATATTATATCTTGAGTTCATTTACATGTTGTATCTTGAGCTCATTTACATCTTATATCTTGAGTTCATTTACATATTGTATCTTGTGTTCATTTACATCTTGTATCTTGAATTCATTTACATCATGTATCTCGAATTCATTTACATCTTATATCTTGAGTTCATATACATCTTGTATCTTGAGTTCATATATATCAAGTATCTTGAGCTCATTTACATCTTATATCTTGAGTTCATTTACATCTTATATCTTGAGTTCATTTACATCTTATACCTTGAGCTCATTTACATCTTATATCTTAAGCTCATTTAAATCTTGTATCTAATTTTCATTTACATCTTGTAACTTGAGGTTCTTTACATCTTATATCTTGATTTCATATACATCTTGTATCTTGAGTTCGTAAGGAGGCAGCCCCTCCACCATGCAAAGGCACAACAGGCCAATCACCTGTTTGCTTTAAACCACGATTACGAGTAACACAAGAGAGAAAACCGGACTGATTCTAAAGGCGACGAACTGGAACGGACTACGGACTACGACTTATGGAACATGGAACACAAGAAGTATAAATGGGAAGGAAGAGGAGCTGGTGGAAGAGATGAGGAAAGCAAAACTAGAAATCCTGGCTATAACGGAAACAAAGAAAAAAGGACAAGGAGTCATGGATCTCAATGGCAACACGCTGCTCTACAGTGGTGTACCCATATCCGAAAGAGCTAAAGGGGGTGTGGGTTGCATTGTGGCCCAAAATCAAAAAGATAGTATCAAGGGGTGGAACTTTGTCTCAGAGCGCATTATGGTTGTGAAACTAAAAGAAGGAGAAACCATAGTCAACCTGGTCATAGTGTATGGGCCAAATGAGGATGAGAGAGCAGAGGTCAAGGAGGAATTCTTCGAGCTGCTTCAAAGGACAGTGGATGACTGCCTAGATGAAGTTATCATGCTCGGAGATTTTAATGCCAGAGTTGGAAATGACCATGCTAGGTGGGGTGGAGTTATCGGAAGATATATTCAGGCGGCGCGCCAGGCGGCGCGTGACTTTTATATAGCAAAAACGCCAGGCGGCGCGTGACTTTTATATAAGCGCATTCAGGCGGTGCGCAAGCAAGATGGCGGACTTGAGATAACAAGAAGACGATATATTTAGACTGAAGAGGAGGAGGACTTTTTATATAGAGATATTTTTAGATAATGGTGTTGCTGTTTTAGATAATAGGAAGACGACAACAAGAAGACGATAATAGGAAGAAGTTAATAGGAAAACGGTATATTTAGACTTTGAGATAATAGTTAGAGGTATATTTACAGACAATAGGAAGACGATATTTATAGATAACAGTTAGACGAACAGTTATACGAACAGTTATACGAACAGTTAGACGATATATTGAGATATACGAACAATTATACGATATTTATAGATAACAGTTAGACGAACAGTTATACGAACAGTTATACGATGTATTTAGATAAACAGTTAGACATACGACAGACGATAAAGGTAACAAAAGAAGAATTTTATTTAATATATTTTTATTTTGTCAAATAGTGTTTTGTAGTAACAAAACATATATGGTAATATATAGGAGTACATATATAGTATTTTTTAACATTACATGAGTATACATTGTGCAGTAATTTTTTATCGCCCTGTCTTACTTTTACATCAAACGACAGGTACATCCCGACAACGTCACCACATCACCCCTCAACATTTAAACTGTCTTCCACTCCAACACAGATACCTACAAGTATATACAACACACACCTCTCTATTTCTAACAATGTGACAACCCCCCTCAAGGTCTGGCCTGTAGCTGTACCCCGGTGATATTGTATAAAAAATCTGTGAAATATATTGAAAACACTAGCTTTCACATATAAAATATAATTATTTTTCAATTGTATATTCATATGTGATTTGATAAAAAATTACTGCACAATGTATACTCATGTAATGTTAAAAAATACTATATATGTACTCCTATATATTACCATATATGTTTTGTTACTACAAAACACTATTTGACAAAATAAAAATATATTAACTAAAATCAACACCATTATCTAAATATATCTCTATATAAAAAGTCCTCCTCCTCTTCAGTCTAAATATATCGTCTTCTTGTTATCTCAAGTCCGCCATCTTGCCTGCGCGCCGCCTGAATGCGCTTATATAAAACTCACGCGCCGCCTGGCGTTTTTGCTATATAAAAGTCACGCGCCGCCTGGCGTGCTGCCTGCGCACCGCCTGAATGCGACCTGTTTCTTACATTCTCTACTACTCCCGTAATGGACGAACAACATATCTTAAGTTCATTTACATCTTATATCTTGAGTTCATATGCATATTGTATCTTGAGTTCATTTACATCTTGTATATTGATTTCATATTTATTACGAATCTTGAGTTCATTTACATCTTGTATTTTGAGTTTATTTAAATCCTATATCTTGAGCTCATTTACATCTGATATCTTGAGTTCATATATATCATGTATCTTGAGTTCATTTACACCTTGTATCTTGAGTTCATAAAATTGTTGTATCTTGAGTTCATATACATATTGTATCTTGATTTTATATGCATCTTGTATCTTGAGTTTACATCTTGTATCATGAGGTTATTTACATTTTTTATTTTGAGTTTATAATCATAATTTATTTTTAATTCAAATACACCTTGTATCTTGAGTTCATATACATCTTGTATCTTGAGTTCATATACATCATGTATCTTGAGTTCATTTACATTTTGTATCTTGAGTTCATATACATGTTGTATCTTGCTTTCATATACATCTTGTATTTTGAGTTCATATACTTGTACATCTTGTATTGTGAGGTTATTTACATCTTGTATCATGAGTTTATTTACAGTTTTTATCTTGCGTTTATCAACATAATTTAACTTGTGTTCATATACATCTTGTATCTTGAGTTCATACGCATCAAGTATCTTGAGCTCATTTACATCTTATATCTTGGGTTCATATACATCTTATATCTTGAGTTCATATTCATCATGTATCTTGAGTTCATATACATCTTGTGTATTGAGTTCATATACATCTTGTATCTTGAGTTCATATACATCTTGTATCTCTATTTCATATACATCTTGTATCTTGAGTTTACATCTTGTATCACGAGGTAATTTACATTTTTTTTTAGTTTATAACCACCATTTAAAAAAAAAAACAAATACATCTTGTATCTTGCTAATATCTCCCTTATCTGAGCCCCTCCGCCAGACAGATGTCTGGTCAGACAGTGTTGTTTTCTTTCATCATACGCACCATACAAGCTTTTGTCAATACGATCAGAAGCTTTCCACTGGGGTCAAATGATGGACCGACACGTTTCCACAGCTGGTCAGACGGATTCAAAGAGGTAAGCGGGTGACTGTCTGATGACTGGGTATCGTTACGATATTACCAAACTCTACCTGGCGGAACGTACATAGTATTTTCATTATATTTTCAAGATTATGTTTTCAAGACGATGATTTAACAAGTATAATAAATAAAGTACTTATTGATTTAAAACAAAAAATATGTTATTTACAACTTTTTTGTAATTGATCAAATTGTTAAAAATTGTATATATATATGTGTGTATTTTAATTTTATTTATTTATATAGACGCAGTTGTATAAACGGTTACCACACACAGTATATAGACGTTACTATTGTGGATTTACAAAACTGGGTAGAGACATAGACACATGCAATCTAGGAGAACCACGTACAGATAACCGTGTCATAGAGAAGGGAAAACGCAATACGTTCTAGCCCTCTAATCTTCATAAAGAAACATGGCCAAATAATGACGTAAGTGAATTAATTTAACAAATGACTGCTTATATCATAACTATCTCTGATTACAGGTAAGATACAAATCACGCCTTATGGCCTAGATGGCCACAGCATATCATCTCGGGCACTGAGGTCAACTGCTACTTCCTCTGTGCTACTGGCTTTTTTTTTGGAATTAGAGTTGCTTCGCCTTTGACGAACCTCCTCTATGGGTAAGCCTGATGTGACCCCTGATGTAGCTTCATGTGGAGGTAGGGACAAGCCCCCTGAACTCGTATAGGACTTTAAGAAATGTGCTGATTGTGCTCATAATGTTTGTGGTGGATTTTGATGTTATGACTTGTTGTTATGTATTATATTTGTATTTAATGAGATTAGCTGTGAAGGTCCCTGAATTTACCCAATAGTATTGTGAACTTTTCAGGGTACCTTTCCGCTACCACCCTTTTTATCTCATTCAAAATGTATTTATATTATTATATTAAATGACTTCGTGTAATGTCTAGGGTTATGAAGGTAGAGTGTAATGTTTAACAACCAACAAACATACAAACAATTAGTTTATTATTCACAACAACACACAGGACTACCACAATAACATACAAACAACACGTTAAAAGGCTATCTTAATTAAGACCGTTGTTTGAAATTTGTGTAAATATAATTTTTACAATTTATTATCCTGATTCTAATTTATTTTGAATCAGGACTGACAATTTAAAAGTGAAATCAAAATAATCATTTACATCAGTCAAATAGCACATTAGATCTTATGTCCATACATAAAAATATTATTCTATTATATGTCTGTAGTGTTCTCCTACTTTAAGGTAATACTGGTAGTACCACTAGGTTGTTGTTTAAAATCACTCCCTTTTAGTAATGTTTGTTTCTATTTGTCACTTGTGGAACTATTAAATATTTGTACCAGTTTTATTCACTGTCACTTTTTTTTTCCTTTTTAAAGTTGAGCTTTCAGTTGCCGAACAAGAACTTATCTTGGCCGTAGAATATAGGTAGAACTTTTCCTCTGCTCGCTCGACAATCTGTTCCCTGTTTGATAGGCAATGGCCACTAGCATGGGCTCGCAGTATATAGACAGAGTCCTGAATCAATCAGCTTTCAAGCGTTTGGTACCACATTAACGTCAGTACCCAGGACCTCTGAAATGTGAAGGTATGCATCCTTCTTAATACCTAGCATACACTAATAGTCCACAATTAAGGACATGTACACTACAAACAAACAAAAAGGGTCATAGCCTTATACCAACCTATGCCACCATTATCTTTTGATGTGACAATGTACACCAGTATTCCTCTCCCCTAATAGTTACAATGCCACTGCAATTCCAGCTGTAATCTCTTCCATATAATAGGATAGGTGTTATGTTCCTTTATGACAATCATACATATTCTTGTAGTTTTACACCTCTCTGACAGTCTATTACATGGTGGATCAATCTCTAGGCTTTGCCTCATGGTCGCTATAGACCCCCTCAAGTACAGACATCTATTATTATTACACATTCAATTTTTATATAAAATACATGTTAATAAATGTCAATCTTACCACAAATTTTCAATGAAATACACAGTGATGATGACTGACACAGTTTCGATCTGTTTTATTGTCCAGGCTGCCTAGAAATTGTATTTGAAAGCACAGCCTGATCTCATCTATCGCTGGTAGAATTTTTCAAGAAATGGCGTCCCCCCTAACGCTTGTTCTGACAATATCGACTCAGTTGGCCAATCACTCTTAATATTACAGTGTAAACAGTCTTTCAAAAAATATCATTCAAACCTTTCTACGTTACTATGCTATTTATGTTTATTCAAAGGTCAGCCAATAATATTTCGTCTCACTTCAAATTCCACCCAATCGGATTCACTGTACTATCTTAGCCTATCTGTCACCTACTTTTTTCCCAAAAAATATGCGATCCAATCTAAGCAGATATGACTTGACCTGACAGTATCTCTGATCTCTATGTATTGTTTTATCATTATTTGATTAGTTAAGGGACTATTTATATAACTAACACCATATTCTTGGTCAGCAAGTCTTCGGGTACACGAATATACGATTTTTAAGGGGCTATGTGGTTTGGTTCAAAATTCTATCTTTTTTTCTATGTTAGTTGTTTATTTTTAAACTACCTCTCGTTCACTCTTTTTCCATGTAATATCAAGCTAAATACGAGAGCTTAGGTCATTCATAATAAGAGCTAAACATGTTTACATGACCGTAGTGTCCACAATTCTAACTTTTTCATCGTATTGGGGAAACCCCTAATACAAGGCTTGCCACTGTGCTACAGTTGGCTTTTAGTTTAAAATCAATGCGAAACGAATTAGCATTTACATCTATCCTTGCCCCTCTTCGTTCCACACTGCATTTTAGGCAAATATTTCTTAGAACTAGGAAAAGTGGTTCGTTTATGTCAAGGACGAATTTGAAGAAATTGGTACCGTTTTGTTCGGCTATTCGTTAGCAAATAATAATCAGGCGTATGCGACACCAACCGATCTAGCAGAAATTTCTTTGTACTTTCTATCTTTGCCTTTATGCCCTATATTGTTATATACTAATTTAGCTATTGTATTTAGAAATTCACTACACATCTCCCTCCTTTAGAACAGACGATCATATGTCAGTTCCTACTTCTAAATACACATAGATGAATTTACTATTATGCCTGGTGACTACTCTGATGTTCGTCGTACGGATGTCTGCTTAAAAAATCAGCGCCCACATTGGTTTTTCCGGGAATGTACTCTATGGTAAACTGGAATGGCTGTAATAGCAAAGACCAGCGTAATAATCTAGCATTTTCATGCCTTGCTTGAGACAGACATACGAGTGGTTTATGATCCGTTTGGATCTTAAATGATTTACCATAAAGATAAATCTGGAACTCTTTTATACCCCATATAACTGCCAGACATTCTTTTTCACTTGTTGAATATTTTTGTTCTGCTGTGTTCAACTTACGGCTAGCATAAGCTACTGGGGTTAATTCCCCATCAAGTGAATTTGACCGTTGTAATAGAGCTGCACCCAAACCGATATTACTAGCATCCGATCTCACAATGAATTCTTGACTCAAGTCAGGTAATTTCAAAATAAGCCTGTTGTGAGCTTTTCTTTCAATTCTTGGTATGCTAATTCACACTGCGCTGTCCAAATAATTCTATCAGGATTTCCATTGCGCGTTAAATCAGTCAACGGAGCACATATGGAGTTAAAGTTTTTAATATACTTTTGGTAGAAACCACATAATGAGACAAAAGATCGCACATCTTTTTTTGTGGTCTTGGTGCTTTTTTTTAACTTCTCCAGGTTCTTGGGGTCTGGGGTCATGTTTCCCTGATGTACTGTGTGTCCCAAGAATTCTAGCTCTTTACATCCAACACAGCATTTCGTCGGTCTAGCTGTCAAATGGGTCTCTCTCAGTCGATCAAACAACATATTTAGAGCGTTAATGTGTTCCTCAAAGGTTTCTGTCGCTATGAGAATATCATCCATGAAGTTGGTGATGCATGGATTCTTCAGGGGATCCAGTAACTTTCTCATCATCCTCGAAAACACACTCGGTGCATTTTTCAGCCCGAATGGCAACATATTAAATTCATAATGTCCTTCCGAGGTGCTAAAGGCTAAATAAGGTTTGATTTCCGGCTTTACTGGAATCTGATAGTAGCCTTTACTCAGATCCACTTTAGAGAAATATTTAGCTCTATTCAGCATGGCAAACAGCTGATTTGTATCAGGTAATGGATCCACCTGACCTTCTGTGACAGCATTCAGTTTCCTGTAATCTATACACAGTCTGTGTTCTCCAGAGGGTTTTCTCAACAGAACCACACTGGAGCTGTAGGGAGATTCACTGTGCGAGATAATCCCTTCTCTCAACAGATAATCTATCTCCTCCCTTAAAGCTTTTTCCTTAGCGAACGAAATCGAATAGGCTTTTATACAGATTGGTGTTGGGTCTATGAGTTTCATATCATACTCCAATAAATTTGTATGTCCCGGACGGTCCGTTAACACATCTGTATGATTATTCAGAACCTGTTGAACCCTCTCCCTCTGATTTTCCGTTAAGTGTGTGCTGATTTTTACCACGGCAGTGGTCTCACAGGGATGTAAAGGATATTCATGAGAAGTGAGTGGTTCCTTTTTCATCTCCATTGCAACAGACAAGGTCAGTAGGTGTGTCTCTTCCTGGTTTTCTCTGTCCAGATATTTCTTCAGGAGATTCACATGATAGATTTTCTCTTTCCCTTTCTTATCTATCTTATAATTTGTTCTAGACACCTTCTCTAGAACTGTATATGGACCTTGCCATCCAATTTGCAATTTATTCTGGCTGCCGGGCAGTAGAAGGAGCACCTTCTCTCCCGCAGCTAATTCTCGATCCTTCGCTTTCTTATTGTAATAGGCAGCATGCTTTTTCCTGGCTTGTCTCAAATTTTCATTGGCAAGTTTCCAGCCAGTTTTAAGACGAGTGGTCAGCTCGTTCACATATTGATATGATGAGGTAATATTTTCTTCTGCCTTTTCATCAGTCCAGGTCCTTAACAATGCTTCCAAGGGACCTTTTATTGGCCTTCAAAATAACAATGTTGCCGGGGCCATACCGGTTGAACTATGGGGTACCTCCCGATAGGCAAACAAGACGGCGGGAAGGTACTGATCCCATGTATTTGGTTTTTCATGTGCCAACTTCCTCAGGATCGACATGAGTGTCCCGTTAAATCTTTCCACTTGGCCATTTCTTTGAGGAGGATACGAGCTACAATGAAAGTGTTTGGCTTGAAAGATCCTGAATACTTCTTCTCTTAGTTTCCCCTTGAACTGAGAGCCATTATCAGTCAAGATTTGGTTGGAAAAGCCTAACCTGGTGAAGATTGTGAGTAATGCCTCTGCCACATGCTTCGAATCAATTGATGACAGGGCTACCGCCTCTCCCCACATAGAACAAGTGTCCATTAGAGTCAGAATGTAACTGTTCCTCCTCTTGGTCCGAGTGAGAGGTCCCACAATGTCCACGGCAACTCTTTCAAAGGAGGTTCCCACTATGGGCATTTCCCCTAGAGTTGCTGGAGCAGTCCAATGCTTTGGAGCTACCCGTTGGCACTCTGGACAGGATTTTACATATCTCTTTATGTCTTCAGTTATTCCTGGCCAGAAATAGTGACAAGCTATACGCTGTCCTGTTGCGCTGATCCCCATATGACCACTGAAGGGAATCGCATGCCCTAGTTCCAACTCTTTAGTCCTATATGAATTTGGAAGGACCAGAGTTCTGTGACCATTGGATCCATTTCCAGCCTTCCTATATATCAATTTGTTCTTCATATAGAAATCTCCCTTGCCTGGAGGTGTATGACATTTGGGCAATTTCTTAAAACAAGGCTTGAGGGTCTTATCCTCCGCCTGTGCCTCCCTCATCTCATCTGGATGGGTATTTATCGGATTGTCTTCCTCTTTTTTAGACTGTGATCTGGTCTGCACTGTTGCCAGGATCACAAGACTCTTGGGATTCCCCAAGAAGACATATCTACACCCCAATATAAGAGGGTAGATTGGTTCATTTATCACTGCTGCTTTTATGATTCCTTCCACATATCGCGTTTTCACATTTATCCTGGCAACGGGAAGTGTCATGGTCGCTACGTCCTTGGTTGCAGTTTGAATCTCCACTGTTTCTGTGGTATATTGATCTGCCTGCACCAGGTGAGAACTCACAACTGAATCATAATCTAATCCAGTATCATACAAACACCCTATGGTGACTTCATTGCATGTTACCTCTTCACACACTGGGGGGTGGTAAGGTTCCTGTTGTTCAGTAGGGTGGACCTTTACTCCCTTTCTCCCCATTTTCATTGCAGCGAAAGTAGGAGTTTTCCTTCTACAATTTTCGGTGTTATGGTTGTCCATCCGACAATTTTTACAATACTTCTTTCCTTGGTTAAAAGGTTTTCTTTCATCATGTTTCCTTTCATTGAATTGTGAGGTTTTATTTTTATAGTCATTGCGTGGCCTATCAAACTGGTGCCTACTTTTATTCTGGTCTCTATTGTCAAACTTATTAAAGTTTTGAGGTGCCTTAAAATTGTCTACCTGTTTCTTTTTATTACCAACTACCTCGGCCTGTGCTGCCTGATACCTCTCAGCGACATTCAGTAACTCACCCAGCCTCTCTGCACCTTGTTCCATGAGAAACTTTCTCAGGTCTGGAGCCATGGACTCTCTTAGCTGCTCAATAAGGATCATCTCCTTAAGATCTTGGGTTTTCCCCAGAGCAGTCCATTTCTCCAAGTAGGTCTCTAACCGTGCAGAGAACTGGTGATAAGTCTCACCCGACAGTAGTTTGGCATTCCTAAATTTTTTCTATAAAATTCTCCGTTCTTTTCGTATCTTAATAAAAGAGCCTGCTTTAGCATGTCATAATTGTTCTGGTCAACTCTGCTCATTTTGGCAAAAACGTCATAAGCCGTACCCCAGGGTCCCTGAGATAACTTGAGGCTTCACCTCTCTCTCTCTCTCTCTCTCTAACCCATACGTGGTAGCCAAAAGTTCAATCCTACTTAAATACCCTTCTATGTCATCTTCTTTCTCAACAAAATGGTCTAAATGAAAACCCATAGCTGAGGTTGAGGCTCCCTGACTAGGAGTGGCATCGGAGGGAAAGGGGCTGGCACCATTTTCAGGAGCATGGCTTTGAAATTCCAACTCCCTTAGTCGTAACTCGTGCTCCCTTTGTAATCTCTTATCCTCCTTTTCTGCTTCCCTCTCAGCAGCCTGTCTCTTTTCCTCTCTTTCAGCAGCATGTCTATTTTCCTCTGCTTCTAATTTCTTCTCTTCCAATTGGAGCCGCTTTATTTCAGCCATCCTATCCGCCTCCAATGCATTAGCCTCTTTGTCAGCCTCAATCTGCAGCCTCTTAAGTTCTTTGTCAGCCTCAATTTGTAACCTCTTCTCTTCAGCTAACCTCCTATCTTCCCTTTCAATATACTTGTCGCATTCTGAAGTTACATACTGAATCAAAGCCTGACCCTCCATGTTTATTTCCTTAGCAGTCAGCACAGCAGCAGATCGAAACTTTGCCAGATCAGCCATTTGTACTATGCAACCTTTTAAAATTTCTTACTATACAAATCTCTAATTATGGCTAATAATTTCTAATGATAACCAAGAACAACCACAGGCACTGATAGCTCAACTACTATTTAATTTCTCCAAAAGGAATGCTTTTAATTTTATACTATCTGAGATTCCTAATATAATTAATAATATTTTAAGAATTTAAAATCCCAGAAGCAAACTACCCAATATAGCTGGTGTTATGAAAAATTCAATCCCGGGAAGCGAGACCCCAATATATGTGGTGGATTTTGATGTTATGACTTGTTGTTATGTATTATATTTGTATTTAATGAGATTAGCTGTGAAGGTCCCTGAATTTACCCAATAGTATTGTGAACTTTTCAGGGTACCTTTCCGCTACCACCCTTTTTATCTCATTTAAAATGTATTTATATTATTATATTAAATGACTTCGTGTAATGTCTAGAGTTATGAAGGTAGAGTGTAATGTGTAACAACCGACAAACATACAAACAATTAGTTTATTATTAACAACAACACACAGTACTACCACAATAACATACAAACAACACGTTAAAAGGCTATCTTAATTAAGACCGTGTTTGAAATTTGTGTAAATATAATTTTTACAATTTATTATCCTGATTCTAATTTATTTTGAATCAGGACTGACAATTTAAAAGTGAAATCAAAATAATCATTTACATCAGTCAAATAGCACATTAGATCTTATGTCCATACATAAAAATATTATTCTATTATATGTCTGTAGTGTTCTCCTACTTTAAGGTAATACTGGTAGTACCACTAGGTTGTTGTTTAAAATCACTCCCTTTTAGTAATGTTTGTTTCTATTTGTCACTTGTGGAACTATTAAATATGTGTCCCAGTTTTATTCACTGTCACTTTTTTTTCCTTTTTAAAGTTGAGCTTTCAGTTGCCGAACAAGAACTTATCTTGGCCGTAGAATATAGGTAGAACTTTTCCTCTGCTCGCTCGACAATCTGTTCCCTGTTTGATAGGCAATGGCCACTAGCATGGGCTCGAAGTATATAGACGGAATCCTGAATCAATCAGCTTTCAAGCGTTTGGTACCACATTAACGTCAGTACCCAGGACCTCTGAAATGTGAAGGTATGCATCCTTCTTAATACCTAGCATACACTAATAGTCCACAATTAAGGACATGTACACTACAAACAAACAAAAAGGGTCATAGCCTTATACCAACCTATGCCACCATTATCTTTTGATGTGACAATGTACACCAGCATTCCTCTCCCCTAATAGTTACAACGCCACTGCAATTCCAGCTGTAATCTCTTCCATATAATAGGATAGGTGTTATGCTCCTTTATGACAATCATACATATTCTTGTAGTTTTACACCTCTCTGACAGTCTATTACATGGTGGATCAATCTCTAGGCTTTGCCTCATGGTCGCTGTAGACCCCCTCAAGTACAGACATCTATTATTATTACACATTCAATTTTTATATAAAATACATGTTAATAAATGTCAATCTTACCACAAATTTTCAATGAAATACACGGTGATGATGACTGACACAGTTTCGATCTGTTTTATTGTCCAGACTGCCTAGAAATTGTATTTGAAAGCACAGCCTGATCTCATCTATCGCTGGTAGAATTTTTCAAGAAATGGCGTCCCCCCTGACGCTTGTTCTGACAATATCGACTCAGTTGGCCAATCACTCTTAATATTACAGGGTAAACAGTCTTTCAAAAAAATATCATTCAAACCTTTCTACGTTACTATGCTATTTATGTTTATTCAAAGGTCAGCCAATAATATTTCGTCTCACTTCAAATTCCACCCAATCGGATTCACTGTACTATCTTAGCCTATCTGTCACCTACTTTTTTCCCAAAAAATATGCGATCCAATCTAAGCAGATATGACTTGACCTGACAGTATCTCTGATCTCTATGTATTGTTTTATCATTATTTGATTAGTTAAGGGACTATTTATATAACTAACACCATATTCTTGGTCAGCAAGTCTTCAGGTTCACGAATATACGATTTTTAAGGGGCTATGTTTTTTGGTTCAAAATTCTATCTTTTTTTCTATGTTAGTTGTTTATTTTTAAACTACCTCTCGTTCACTCTTTTTCCGTGTAATATCAAGCTAAATACGAGAGCTTAGGTCATTTATAATAAGAGCTAAACATGTTTACATGACCGTAGTGTCCACAATTCTAACTTTTTCATCGTATTGGGGAAACCCCTAATACAAGGCTTGCCACTGTGCTACAGTTGGCTTTTAGTTTAAAATCAATGCGAAACGAATTAGCATTTACATCTATCCTTGCCCCTCCTCGTTCCACGCTGCAATTTAGGCAAATATTTCTTAGAACTAGGAAAAGTGGTTCGTTTATGTCAAGGACGAATTTGAAAAATTTGGTACCGTTTTGTTCGGCTATTCGTTAGCAAATAATAATCTGAAGGCGTATGCGACACCAACCGTTCTAGCAGAAATTTCTTTGTACTTTCTATCTTTGCCTTTATGCCCTATATTGTTATATACTAATTTAGCTATTGTATTTAGAAATTCACTACAATGTTCTCCGTGATTATAGCTAAGGATGGTGCTCCTCTCCTTGTTTAGAGCTTGGTGCGTCTGTTACCACTTTCGTTGCAACCGAGGTTGCGATGTTTGGCTTTTCTGTATTTCTGTCTTTTTCTTTTGTACACATCTGCCTGCTTCGTAGAGTTGGCGGGCTTTTGTTGATGAACCCGGCTTTTCTTCTATGGGTTTTTGCTGTGGACTGTCACACTGTATATATTGCGTTGCTGATCTTTTGATAATGCACTACAGGTCTATAGTTATATAGTACACTGTTGATAAGGGTTATTTGTGTGCGGTGGTGGTGTAAAAAACGTATGATATGTGGCCCACACACAAACATATGTATGTATACTAGTTAATGTAGACAAACAGACACACAGGCCACTTTGAATCAATGCGTCCGAGACGACAACACAAGATGTTACTATTAGGTAAACACAATGCAGGTCACTTTAAACATTCGACCATAGACTAGTCATCACAAATTGATTATGTTCAAACAGAGCTGCAAAGTAATGGTAAACCCATAGTAATGATTCCGTGGATACTTTGCGGCTAACCTTGTAATCTATCAATCAATCGATCAATCAATCCATTAATCAAGCAATACCTGTAATCTCCACAAGGAGCGTATGTCTTCAACATTTTAAGTTTTCATTTCGCATGCTCAAGTTCTTTCCATTTTATCCTCACAATTTTTTATTTCTTTCTCCAGTTCGCCCCTCCATTTGTTAACGATCTGCCTGTACTTCTTTCCCTGGGAGTTCCAGAACAAAGGATGTCTTCTGATGCTGTTAGCAGGTTTTATCAGTGTGTGTCCAATCCATCACCAGCGGCTTCTTCTCATCTCATCGCTTATTCCACTGATGATTGTCTGGTTCTTGCTATCAGTTCCATATTGGTGACCGCATCGTACTATTGCAATCCGTCTACTCTGTTCTAGCACTCATTTATAGAAGTCTGTTATTTCCTAGTTGTGATTTATGTTGTTCTCCGTGGTTCATAAGACAGGAATACAACACTTGCTGTGACCATATGGCTTACTACGCCAACCTTAGGATAGAAAGTACTTCAGAAACTCTGATACACTAAGTACTTGTATAGGCTAGTTAGTACACAAATACTAGTAATAAACCAATGAAATCATTTGTCATGGTACTCATGAGTCCATGATGTCATTAAATCTTGTATGGGTTTTCATACAAGATATACCGGAAAGTCCTTAAACTGGAACTATGATTGGTCAATGTCACTTGGTGATAATAAATTTGGTAGAGAGATTTTTTAGTTAGTTAGTTTTGAGATTAACTTAACTGACTGTTAACCCAAAGACCAATCATGAGTCAGTTTCCGGTCAACCATTGAAAGAAAAGAATAACATCCGCTCCAAGCTGAGACCAGAGAAGTAGATGAACAGAAGTAGATTTAGATTGGACACAAAGAGTGTATTAAATGTTCCAATTTGTATTGCTTTTCAATATATCTTCAGCTGGAATAAACTTTTTTTTATATGAATGATTTTGACTGAATCAAATCAATCCTCCTTGAAGTGAAAACAAAAGAACGATAGTTGCAGCTTAGTGAAAGTTTATGTTGACCATCGATCATCATGTTGCTTCCTCCACTGTACGATCACATTGCATCCAACAGCTCGTGTGTCATTCTCATACAGATGAAAACATCGAGGGCAAGATGTGAAGAAAAAGAGAGATGCAGGATACTTATTGGTTAAGATAAGCGGTTCCGAGAATGATGTCGTGAGGGATTTTCATGAGATTTTTGAGGCAAGAAGTAAGAAATTGTATGTTATCAGTAAAAATGGAAAAACAACGAATTGAACATTTTATGTTATGAAAACAGGTATGTTATGTTTCAAAACTATATTGATCTGTGTGTAAAGTAAGCACTAACATCAAGCGACACCCTATTCACCTATAACAAGCCTCAGTGGTGGTAGATCAAAGACAAAACAATAAATAAAACGGGGCCATATCGATTTAGTAAAGAGTGTAGCAAAATTTGGTTACTCTTGCTTTGTTGTGGAAAAAAGATGTGTGTAACGCGACGCACACACACACACACACACACACAGCGAAGTAATAACACTCGGCGGGGTCTTTCTTTGAAGTTTGAAGACGGGAAATGTGAATTACGATTAAAGCCAGACAATATTACTGAAGCATGAGGAAATAGCTATATAGGAATGTATGGCGGACTTTAAAAGTTTGCATTTACTGAAAATTAAAGTATTAACTACAAGAGAACGCATGGTTGGAATAATATTAAATAAATATAACTCAAGAAAGGAGATAGACTAGGAATTATATCCAAAAGGATATTATTCCAATATAAATAGTTTTAAAGATAATTAATATTTTTCACCTTCATCACATCGGCTAAAAGTTAGCTAATAATCTTTAAAAATTTATTACACTAACAAGCCTCAACGGATTTGGATAAAACTTATATGTAGTGAAAGCCTCATATGGGGAAAAGGGAATGATACATAGGAAGGACGGAAGAATATAAGTGTTTAGAGAACAGAAGAAAAAAACAAGTACAGGAAAAGCACAGATTGCTTCAAATCGCCTCAAACCAGGAGATGAAACGAAAATCATTTGGGGAATTTAGGAGGTGCTTACTCGTACCGGCGAGAGACTGAAATATAAGGACAGAGCGGAGCATTGGAAATCACACACACCAAATCCAGAAGCCAGAGTGAGAAACTGGAAGACAGTATCTGCAAGAAAAGTTATTTTTTTCACGCTGCATGCAGGGCAGATTAACTTCAACCAATGTAGCCTCACTGTGAGCTTATAAATCCTAAGAGGGTATGTAAGTTTATTAAAGATATATGTATTACTAATATCATTTTATTTCAGATTTTATTTCTGATTGATTGTATCAGATATAATAAAAAAGGGAATGACGCTAACAGAGATAACCTTCACCGGCATTGTCAGGAAGCATAACCATTAATTGGTTAGCCAAATATATCATGGCTAGTTCTTGCCTGGAAGCTTACGACATACCAGCAAGTACATAAGTGACTTGGCATCCATGAGTGGAAGGCAAGGGTTATATCATACCCATGTATCATAACATATGATTTATTCATGTATTTTGTTAATTCTGCACAGTATACATTATCTTATCATGCTATCTCTGTAACATACTACCATGATTCATTCATTTATATACAAACACTGAAGACATGGTCGCATCATGAACAGTAGTTGGTGGTGAGATTGTTGGAACAACATGGCCACCTATTACCTTTTGTTCCAGGTTTTTATGATCAAGTTTTTATGATCATTGCGGATCAAGATTATAATCATTCCTGACTGAATTTACCCAAAAGACGTGAAGACCGTTGATCCAGCTCACTGAAGCCTAGAGGTCAACCAATCTTCAACACCTTAGTCCCCCGCAGTTATAGGGCGGGCTGAAGGAAAGTCTTCCGGATTCAAGTGTGTCTCAGGAACCTCGAACTATATAAGTTGAGTTTTACGTGTATCCATCCAACAAATCCTGTGAGCAGTTTCTAGAACGACTATCTAATGATGACATCTAGATGGCAAGAGATAATGTGAAAATCCTTTTGTTGTAATGGAAGATAAATCCAAGACTTATTCTATTAGTTATTTTAATTTGTAACTGTAAATAATCATACATTTTACCATCTTATAACACCCATTTCTCATTACAAGAATATAGATGTACATAATAAATTGGATAATTGTACTCATTTGACTTGTTAAATTTTTAACTGTTAAATTTTGAGTTACCTTTTCTAATTTAATTATATTATCACATAGGGTTACTATAGCGAAAGTAGCAACTTATACTTCTGAAGCCTAAATCTATTGTCCAGCTCAGAGTATTCACAGCTGTAACTCACTTGTGATACCAGTGTACTTCCCGGGCACTGGAACTTCATCCTTTCTGGAGAGAGATTCTACTTCTTCTCTACCACTACTATCATACTAGAAAAACCTTTCGCTACATTGGGGGCTCTTTCGCGGGATATTATTTTGTATCCTGAGCCACTATCTATGAATTCTTCTATCTTGAGCCACAAATAGTTTGTAAAAATAATTTTTTTTGAAAAATTCTAAAAACTTAGAAATTTTTTCGTAATTGTAGTACCATCGAGTACGAAGTAAATAGGAAACGCTCACAAGGTTTTAAGGATTTGTCTTGTTCAAAGTAATTAATTGATTTTAATTAAGTTAGTTGGTTAGTGAAGATAAAATTATATACCCTCTGGTAAGTAAGCACCATGGCTGATTGGGTGAAGTTTCGATCTGCAATCATGCAAGAGGGAAAGGACGTAGGATTGACAGGTGATGCTCTTATCCAGTATGTCGCAACTGAAGTGGACAAATATTGGGATAGAGAGGACAAAAGATTGGAAGCTGAAAGAGAAGCCAAAAGAATGGAAGCAGAGGATAAGAAATTAGAAGCAGAGAGAGAAGCCAAAAGAATGGAAGCAGAGGATAAGAAATTAGAGGCAGAGAGAGAAGCCAAAAGGTTAGAAGCGGAAAGAGAAGAAAAGAGACTAATGTTGGAAGCTGAAGAAAGAAGGTTACAAAGAGCTCATGAGTTAAGTTTAAAGAAACTTGAACTCCAGGGAGCAGCTAGCAATCATGGTGCTAGCTCACCTCACTCTGAGAGTAGCTCCAACCACAGCACGGCAAATGGAGCCATGAGTTTCCACCTGGATCCATTTATTGAGAAGGAGGACGCCATTGAGTCGTACCTGGATAGATATGAGAGATTAGCCTCTACCTATGGATTGGAGAAGGAAAAATGGAGCCTTAAATTATCTCAGGGGTTGAGGGGAGTTTCATACGATGTTTATTTAAAACTCTCAAAAGAAGACCAGAAAGATTATGAGATCTTAAAACAAGCTTTATTGGTCAGGTACGAAAAGAATTCTGAATCTTAAAGAAAGAGACTCCGAACTGGGCTCTTGTTACCACTGCATTGACCGTTTGGATATTTTGTTCCTCCCAGATAGAAATTTGTTGCGGGGTGCATTCCTTAACCGTATGAATACGACCGATTATAAGATCCGAAATAGGATTAGGAAGAAGACATGCATGGACATCTCCTGTAAAGAAAGGAGTATCAATGTTAATGACAGCAGTAGGATATTTTTCCATGGTACCCCCAAATGTAACACATTTGACCACCTTTCCCGTGTAACAGCGTTTATCTATTAGAGACTTTCTAACCCCGACAGTAGTACATCCAGAATCAAAAAGAACTGAGACTGGACTATCATTCACTAGACCTTTATGCAAGATGAGAGATCCTCTCCCATCATGCGCCACTGTAGCAGGAAGAGCGGGAAGAGGGTGACCACAAATTAAGGTAGATACAGACGATGGCTCGAACAATGTTGAGCATTGGGGGCATTCAGTTGCTCTCCCAAAATCGAAAACACAACCAGTGATAGCATTAGAGTTCCCACTATCATTTACTTGATTACAAGCTCCATTAAACTCTTGTTGTGCAGAGTTTGCCTGTTGGTAAGCTTTTCTTTTGTTATATCTAGGTCTACCGCGATTATCATTTCCCCTGTAATTGTTATCATATTTTCTATTGTAATTATCATTCCGGTTTGAATCCCGGTTTGTATATTCGCCATCGTCATATTCTTGACGTCGAGAATGGTTATCCCGAGAAGAAAAGCTCGGATAGTTTTTATTGTGATAACCTTTGCGACAGTGTCTAAAATTATTACCACCAAAATTACGAGAACTACCATCTCGTCTCCAGTTCTTAGAAGAAGAACCTTCATATGTTGGATTACTCTGCTTATGAGTGTAATTCTGATTACTTTTCCTATTCCAGTTTTGTTGAGCACCCTGAAATTTCTTATTAAAATTAGGGCCATATGGTGCTGCCGAAGCAACTGGCAACCCTTCTTTCACTTTAGAATTGCTAACTGTAGCATGGGGATGCGCGGTGGCATACTGGCAACAGTATTCCTCCATGTCTTTTAAGTTTTTGGGCTTACGCTCATGAAGAAATGCAAGGAAAGAATCATTAACAGATGACAAAACTTTGTCTCGAAGTAATAAGTCCATTAGGTCTTCATATGTTTTCTCAGTTTGAGACAACTCAATCCATCGTGTAAATGTATGACGTATCTTTGTAATAAAATCAGAGAAATCTACTCCATTTTCTGGCAACATTGTCCTAAAACTAAGACGATAATCTTCTTCTTTTAGTTGATAATTTTTTAGTAATGCTGCTCTGACAACATCATAATCAGTCCTGTCATGTTCCTCTATTGTCATAAGAGTAGTCACTGTTTCACCTGTAAAAAATTCCATCAGTTGTTCGACATATTTTTCCTTTTTTATCTTATGCGTATCGCATAAAAATTGGAATCTATCCAGATAATCCGCTATGTCGTCCTTTAAAGGATTGGAATGAGGTAATTTGATCCTACTAGCAAACTCCTTTGTCGTACCCGAAGTTGCTTGATGAGCACCCATATGTGTCACTTTCAATTTCTCTAACTCCAAAGCTAAAAGTTTTTCATTATGTTCCATTTTTGCTTTTTCCTTTCTCTCCTCGGCTTCTCTGTCTAATCTTCTATTTTCTGCCTCTGCCTGGAGTTTTCTTCCCTCTGCAGCAGCTTGAAGTTTTCTTTTCTCTGCAGCAGCTTGAAGTTTTCTTTCCTCTGCAGCAGCTTGATTTTTGTTTGTTTTTCCATTTCCCTCTGGAATTTTCTTTCATCAGCTTGCATTTGCAACCTTAAATTCTCAGCATCTATATTATTTTGTTCAGATTGCATCTGCAATCTTAAATTCTCAGCATCTATCTTCTTTTGCTCACTGCTTCTGCTTTCTTTTGTTCAGTTTCTGCTTTCAATTTATTTTCCTCTTTTTGTCTCTTTTCTTCTGACTTTAATACCATGGCGAATTGAGCAGTCGCGAATTCTTCTAATTCTTTACCAGATTTGCCAAGGGATTTCCCTTGTCCAATAAAGTATTCCAGTGTAGACATTCTGTCTAATGAAATCAGTAACCTGAAAAATTAAATAAATTACCTTATCCCACTTAAATGGGAGACAAGTCTTCAATATTAGACTTGTATACTCAGTTCAGTTTATTTCACTCTCTTTGAGAGACAAGTCTTAGTCAAAGACCTTGTATGGTTACCTTGTTTCTTTATAATAATATTCTATCAATAATCTCAATATGAGTAGTGTATCATATTAATAACAATAATAATAATACATGGCCAAGTATATGTATGTAGACTGTGTATGACAATAATAAAATACAAGGACAAAAATACAGAACAACAACCGAAAACGTTCGCAGATGTCAAATAAACAATACAGCGAAACTAAGGAAAATGTTACAAAAAATGTGTAATGATGACTGCGAAAAGTAAACAAGACAAATGGCAACACTGTTATAAACAAAAAAGTGTATAGAAATAAATGAAAGTAAGGAGAGACGAACAGATACAAACAAAACAAATCGTAAATCAAAGAATGGAAAAAATAACGAAAACAACACTAACACATCTCGTCACAGCTAAACGTAAATATCAACAATTGTCGCTAGCAAATCCCAATTAAGGAAATTTGCAGTCCCTACAGAAAACGCTCTCAATAGACAATCTCTGTTACGTGGTATTATCTAAAGGAGTCACCTTACCCAACCAAAACCGGCCGAAAACACCAGAAAAATACACCACAATATTACAAGTAACATACATATCATCAATGGAATGTGTTGCAAACAAAGTTTTAGTTACAAATAACAATATAGTAACTCTCTTGCTCTTTGTCAACACGGGAGTACAATGTCAAGCGTGCAATGATTGTTAGATCCATAATAACATGTAGTGGTCTCCAGGAACATAAAGTCACTATGACCTTTCTCGATGAATAGTTGAGACTTGAGGCCCAATGTTGAAAAAGTTCGTAGACGGTACTGTTTACAAAAATACTTGACCTCGAACTGCGTGATTTGATCGCTCAGACGTTGAAGAGTCTGTTGACTGTAACGTGTAGACAACCAGCGGTACTGTTTACAAAAAAAATACTTGACTTGTGTGCAGTTGTGGTCCCCATAGCAATATTGCCTAGATGCCAACTCCAGTACTTGTACCAACTGTGGTTCATGTAGCATTATCACACAGATGCTAATACTGTTTATGTGGGTCAACAGTCAATGACCTATTTCTACTGTCCTGTGTAGCCAAAACTTGGAAATGTAGAGTACTACGGATGTGTGTTATTTATAGCTGTCAACCTTGATCGTATCCAATCTGTAGCATAAACCAAAATTGAAGCCGAAAAGCCCACGGAACAGGTCCACCAGAAAGTGATGCAAATGTAGATGTGTAGTTAGCCAGGTACGCGTGTCGATGTCACCTGAACAGTGTACTGGTGCGGTGAAGATCTGGGTCACTCACGCTGACAGCATACATGGTCTTTGTACGATGATGATGATGATGTGAGACATGGGTGTGTGCAGACGCGAATGCGTTTAGGATCGTATATAGTATACAATGTACCCAGTCACACTCGTACAGAAGCCAATGATGGTTGCACTACTGGTAACAGCTCATACATTTATTCACAGCACTAACAGTAGTATCACACAGGAACAGTCAATGTAAACAGGTTCATGTACATCATGTTAATTGAAATCGCTTGGTACATATCAGGCCTTCTAAGGCTGGTAAACATTCTCATATGTGGGCATGTCAATAGTGGTATGTTCTTTAATGTACAGTTCATAATGCCGCTTTGGTATCCCCGACTGAACGCGTCAGATACCTGAATAATTCGGTCATACAAAAGACGAGCCCTTAACTCATGTAATCCTATTACCAGGGCCGTCGTTCAACTTGGCATAACACGTCAGTTACATCTTTTCATGCGGTAGAATAGTGGCCATTACACAGACCTTGATATGACGTCAGCTGTGTATTCTTCATTAAGCAGGTTGCATAAACCTTGCTATAATGTTTGTATAAGTATACCGCCAACCCGCGGCTTCCACTATATATAACTTCGTCACTGGACTTCTGATCATATTAAGACGAATAGTCTTAAATAGCTACCTTGAGCACAAAATATAAGTTCTGCATTACATGAACGGTGAGCTGTTCTCACGGCTAGGTAATCCTTTAACAAATTCTGCAACCGAATGCGTAGTAATGAAAAAGTCGATGTTACCTTGAAACGAATCCTCAGAACACAAGAAATAACACTGTCGTCATTCCTGACGTACAGTAAATCACTGGGGAAAACTGCCAACGCAGTCACTTCGAAGATTTTCCTTCCCCAGAATACAACGGACATTCACGTCCTCCAGAAGCCAGTCCGCAACTCTACCAGACGGAAGTCTAATTTTGCCCTCCCCAACTGCGCATGGCACATATCCCAGAACTGTTTACCTTTGACCCTAAAGGTCAAACACAATGAATGAACCAAAAAGGGAGATAACCCCTAATCAACCTGACACAGCAAAGTTAAGACATAGTTCCCCAACTTTGACCAGGGTGAAAAACATACAACCAATAAATCGACGTTTGAAACTCCATCAAAGATGACAGCAACAGTATGTTTGTAATTTAGAATTCTTTTTTAAAGTGGAAGTTGTGTTAGTTAATGTGTGTATTTTTATACCAGTATCTTATTTTAAGTGCAACATATAATATATAATAGATTTATTTGTGCTTTACCTTAATTTTTAACATGTCCCGTTTTTTTACAAAATGTCCCGGGTTTTTTAGATAAAAATTTGGAAATGTCCCGGTTTTTAAACAAAACATTATGGGAACCCTATGTTAGACAGCCAAATCTTGTAAGGGGATACAATATATACATGAAAGGAGTGGTCAAGAGTGATCAGCTGATTAACAAGGACAATGTTTTGAGAAAGACCAAAAAATATTGGAAAACTCTTTTTTACACTTTCTTAATAATTGCTATGGTAAATGCTTACATTTTATTTCAAGACTGGCAGAAAAAATACCCAGATGTAGAAGACCAGCTAGATATGATCCGCTAGATCTTACAGAACTGATCCGGGAATTGGGGAACATAAGTTTGTATGATGATGTACCACTCGCTTCAAAGCTACAGTTTTTTTCTCGGTGTCAACGTGTGTTTGTACAGTGTAAAATACACTGATTTAAAAGAACCTTTTTAGACCTTAAAGAAATCTAAGTATACATCATTAGAGTTTACCAACTTTGCATATCAGATTAATTTTAGTAAAGATATAGAAGGATTAATTAAACTAAGGTAAAAAGTACTAAGGGAGATAACAATATTATTAGCGCCCTTTACAGTTTAAGAGGACAGAGAGCACAATAAACGCACGTGAAAAGTGAGCGAAATATAAACAGTTATGTAGCACAGTTCACGGGATTGACAGCATAGAATTAAGCGTGTAGGTGGCGATAGGTGAGTGAACTGAACAATGGACCAATTCGTATTAACAAAACAACTTTGGACCATCAGATAGGAAATTGAAGGACGAAAGGAGATCAGTCCTACCAGAGAAGTTGACCGGGCAAGACGAGCCTCGCTGGGAGCTCAAGAAATGTGAAACCTGCGGTTTGCAGAAGGTCTACAGAAATAGCTAGATATAGAAAGGTAGTAATAGAAATTCAGGAGAACACTTAGAATTGATTGATAATTTGTGCTGCTAAACCTAGGATTAGCTCATAGGAGTGATAGTAAGACATCTGTGATAAGTAACGGACTTCTGTATATTACGGTAAGAGGTCTTTGACTCTAATTATGCTTGACTTAAGTGAAGAGAGACATGTTTGTTTTGAAACACGCTCAACATATTGTCACATGCTAATGACGCTCATATTTAAGGGAGCGAGCTACAGAAGAGAATATTGAAGCTAAGGCAATATTAAAGCGTAAAAAAGTGGATAACTTTTATTATCAGATAGCCAGGATGGGCTGTCATACAAAGAAGATGAGACATTGTTATTAAACAAGAAAATTGCACAGAGTTTTGCAACACTGTCGTATGGTTATGCGCTCTCTCTCGCCAACGTAATTATCGAAGCCAGATACTACAACACTTGTCGACGTAGGATTTACAAAATAAGTTGGTTTTGTTTGAAATGCTTCTTAACTGATCATGTTGAAACAGATGAGAGGACAGAAGAATAAATGGTCAATTAGATTACTGAGAAACAACTCATGCTCATCTCTCACTAAAGAGTAAGTATGAAGATGCCACCAACAGCTGCACCTGACATTATATAACTTTATATGTGATTTATGAATTGATATTGATGCATGCAATTGAGCCAGCCCTGACAGGTTATAGTACTTTAGTCAAGAGTATTACAGTAGGGGAATATATAATAATATCTTTGGGAAAATACATAGAGACCCTAGGTCCCCTGGATGCCTTGGATATAAAATGGAATTATTGGAATGTACCTTTATGGAAAAAAAAAGGATTGTGGAACATGTTATGTAAATAAAAGCCATTATGTTGGAAATTCAACACTCAAGTTGGTTTAATCAATAAAAGGATGTGGAGTGGGTAATAGTGAGAAAGAGTTTAAACCTAACTTATAACATACCCATAAAGCCTTAAAACCACTAGTACGAGCAAGTCGCTATAACAACAAGGAGAGAATGAGAACGTGTTGGTCTGGTATGAATGAAAAGACGAACCTTATCTCATCCAGGAATCATCATCTCTGGCGAAACAAAGGCCAGTCAAAGAGATTAGCTCTACTATGGAAGATAGTGTCAAGGAAGGAATTTGACCGTCGATTTGGAATTGAAATACTAGGCCTGCCTCAGTCACCTAGTAGTACAGTAGTAGCAATGTGACATATAAATAAAAGAAACAACCGGCACTGTCACATAATAGTAAGTTTGGGTATGCCGTGACCACGCTCTCATACAGCGACATGGCCCCACATCATAGGAGAGATAGAATACCACAACAACCATCAACAACGCCTATATATTAAGAGATTACCAACAGGAACAAGAATCATAGGATGGCGAGAGGGGATAATTAAAGGGATCTTGACTCTTATTATGAACATATGGGCGAAAACGGGGGGGGCCAAAACAGAAAGATTATCAAGGAGCTAATTCCAAATTGCCCTTCAGCTCGAACTGGAGATAGGTCCTAGTAGGAGGGGAATTATGACTTGGTGGGACTATTTAAGAAGCCTCAAACCACTCCATGTCCTCAGCTTTCCATTCCTAATAGACTCTAACATAGTAGCAAAACAGACTTATTAAGAATTTACTAAAGAAACAACCGGGGCACTGTACATTGTAGAGTAACTTTGGTTTTTTTTACGAGTGTTAGTTTCTCCTAAACCTACAGAAAAAAGGCGTATCACAAGGAGACGGACGTCGGAGTAATATCAATCATTATTGCCAAAGCTCCCTAACATTTCGGGGGGGGGGGGGGGGGGGAGGACACCTATTTAAAATATAACCGAACCAATCCAGCCTATATTGCCCAAGTTTCCTTGAGATTACAAACAGCAACTAAGTTTGCATTAGAATTGATATCAGAGAAGGAAAATAGCGGGGGTGGCCGTGAGTTGACGTTTGTTGAACTTTTAAGATAAGGCTGGGGGGGGCAAACATGGCCCAGTCAAGTTCCCAAGGGGAACCTGTTACACCCCCTCCGCTGCGGCTCCCTTTTTTTAAAGAAATGAAGAAGCATTGGTGAGAGACCATCGCTTCAATACCTGCTAAAGCGTTGACCATTAATTATGCTAATCGACCGATTTTGCCTTGCATCAGTAGTAGGAGCCGGATTGGTTGCAAAAGATTTTTAAGATCAGAAATAAGGGAGGTTGTTGAAATCAAGCTACAACCATTCAAAGTCAAAGAAGGAAGACCAAGATTAAACTTGAAAAAACGAACTGAACCTGCAGTTACTAAAATAGAGCCTCAGACAGAGAATTGTCGCAGTGCAAACGGATGACAAGGTTAGGAAAAGTCTAATCCCAGTCAGGATAAAGTCAAGACCAGTTACAAATGTCGCAGTACAAACAGATGACTTACCTGATTTTATACACTACTGAAAATGGTTGATAAAATAGAAAAGCTGACATCCGAAGAAAGTTATATGAAGAATGACAGTGCAGTCATGAAACCAGATACATTCTTGTCGATGCTATGGAGTCAAGCACAGACGAAGAAAGAGAAACGGGGCAGAAAAGTCCAAACAATTCCTAAGATTTCAGAGATAGAGACTGCTGATGATATGCTGAACAGTCTAGTATCAAAAGGAATAGGTGTTCTAGAAGACATAAAGACATTACTTCTTCAGAAACCACAGCCAAGTCAAATTAACATTCAAGATCAAGTGCAAGATAAGAAACAAGAAGCTGTTACATACAAAGAATCCAAAAAGAACTGATCTGAAAGTGCAAAGTCATGTACCGGCCCCAGAGTTTGAGTGACGTTCCTTTAGATCCACAAAAGAATCAGGAGCAGTTTTGAAGCAGATTACAGCATTCAGCACAGATGAACTCAGCAACACAAACAGAGAATACAGCGACAGTTTCGGCAAACACCGACGGAGAATACAGCTATAATTTTCGGCAACACAGACAGAGAATACAGCATCAGCCACAGATGGACTCAGCAATACAAACAGACGAAGTAAGAAGTGGAGAAGTTGAGAGAATTTCAGGAGATACAAGAGATGAGGAGGTAGAGAGGAAGCACAGTGGTCACACAATCAAACGAGTAGAGCAGACTCAAGATATGCATAAACTGATAGCGTTAGAGGCACTTAAAAGTAAGGAGGCAATAGAAACACTGAAAAGTAAAGAGACAATAGAGGCGCTTAAAAAGTAGAGAGGCCATGATGATGAAAATTTTTAGACATGGTGAATAAGTAAAGAGACAATGGGTGTTTGAAGTTGATGAATAAGTTAACATAGGAGGAAGCTATGTGAGTAGAGACATAGCATATTAAGAGATACAGATCGAGGGGATTTCCGATCTAAGAGCCGAGATAGGCTGAGACATAGGAGTGATAGTAGGAGAGATACGGATCGACGCGGTTACCGATCCAAGAGCCGAGAAGCTTATAGAAACAGTAGTAGAAACAGAGAAACTACTAAGGATCGAGGGAGATACCGATCTAGTAGTAGAGAGGAGGAGAGAAATAGGAATATAATTAGAGGTCGCGGTAGCGACATAGAACCTGAGAGGAACTCAGGGAGTGCGAGAAGGGAAGAAATGGTAGATAGAGAGAAACCGAGGCAAACGGTTGATGAAGTAAGAAGTGGAGAGGTTGAGAGAAACTTGGGACATATACGAGATAGAGAGGTAGAGAGGAAACAAAGTGTTAATGAAGTCAGAATAGTAGAAGGGACTCAAGACATGGATAAACTGATAGCGTTAGAGGCGCTTAAGAGTAGAGAGACGATAGAGTTAGAAACACTTAAAGCTAGAGAGACAATGATGTTGAAGTTGATGGAGCTTATAGGTAAATAAGCATATAGAGGAAAAATAGGAGGCTATGTGAGTAATGGCATAGCATATTATGAGAGGTAAACGAAATGGCGGCGGCAACTTAGTCTTGAGAAGCCTAAGTATAATTGGTCTGTACCGCACACAACAGACAACTGAGTACACCTGACCAATAGGATACTGCAGTAGGGGAGAAGAGTGAAGGAGATGTAAGGCGTACATTTGAGGCCGCGGTAGTACGGCAAAGAAAATTTTTGTGGAAAAGTCGTGGTGACGACGGCAGAAATACTAGACTTAGATTGTTGATGAAGCACCACAGGAAGACAGCAATTATGGGATGAAATAAAGTGACAACTACAACTATCGGTCACAAGTTAATCCTAGCCTATATGATCAAGATGGGACATGGAAGATAATAGACTTTTACAATCAACAAGAAGAAACAGAACACAGCGGAGACCAAGCAATTACAGACGAAACAAAGAAGCAAGAAGCACATGAGTCTACCTGCACTACAAAGACAACACATCAATGTTCGCAATGTTAGTCACATGGTCACAACCATCTGTTGGAGTCTTTTTGATGAATGGTAGTTGATATATAAGTAAGCTAGTGATAGGTGTCAATGTTCTAGCTTAAAATACGCGAATGGTTTTTAAAAAAAACATGTCAAAAGTGTTCCTCAAGCAACTCCAACAAGTAGTAGACAATTTGCCAATTCAGGACTGTACACAAGTCGTTGATAAAAGTTCATATAATTTATTGACGAAATGACAAACGGCAATCAACGACACGATCAAAACAAACGATGAGAACATCCTAATTATCGTTACTGTTGACAATAATACATTCCTGTAGATTTCTTTATCAATCAAGTCCTTTTCTATCCAAGTGACTAGGATTCACTAACAGTTGTCATTTGAAAGTGATTTAAGATAATGTCCGTTAACCTTGTTCCAAGGACGTCGGTAACAGTAAACCGGATTCATACTCATGGATAACGTTTCCATATAATACATGTTTAAATCCCAGACTTTCTCCTTTCAATAATTTATACAGTTTGTTAAAATCCATAAAAAGTTCTACATGAAAAATACAATCAGGTTAGCGACTTCAGTTGACTAACCTCTCCTACAAAATATGCCACGACCTTGGCATAGGCATTACAAAATATCCAATATCCGAGATATGAGCAAATAGATATCCTTTACTCGTAGGACTTCCCACTACGAAAAATTACAGTGAAGTAAAGATCTCAACTGTTCCATTCTAGGAATCCAAAACATATGGATTCCCGCTAGAATCCAGTGATGAGCATCTGTTCCACTTTATTCATAGACGTATTAATACACATGAAAGTTCAAACGAAACTTACGTATTGAACTGCATGTTGGCTTCACCCTGAAGACCCAACAAAAATCCTTCATACCAATTCTTCCATCGAATGGTACAGAATCAAAATAATAACATACGGGCAGAGAGAGAGTCCATCTTGCCCCTACAACAGCTGACGTCATAATCCTCAACTAGGTTACCCGTGCGTCCAAAGCAACTCACACTGCCTTGTGCACGTCAGTGCGTGAATCAATCGAACGCACAAACAATATAACTTTATTAAGACTGGTGCGTACATTTGGCAGGACCGAAGACTACCCCCTTAGGTAATAAATGTACGTAACAGCTCCCTTATTACCTCCCCTTAAAAAAAATTAATTCTATTAATTTTTTTTGAACTTAATACCCGAGAGAGGTGAGTCAAAACTACAACAAGATATATTAAATGCATAAAGTTATACCATTTTAAGAAAAGATTATTAAACGAAATCAATATAACTAAATGATAGTATGCATTAAAGCACACATCCACAATCGACCTACTTTGGAAAGATGTGGTAATATACGAAGTCAAACAAGTTGAAAATGAAAAAATGAAAAAAAAACATTAAAAAAAAAATATGATAATAAAATTCAACTAAGTTTTCAAAAGAATTTGAAACATATGATTTCAAAAATGAAAATGAACAGCAACACTGATGATAATCAATGACAAGAGAATTAATGAAACAGAAAAAATTGAAAAAACAATGTGCAAAAATGAAGCAAGGCAAAATAAAACACTATAAGAATCAACACACTTAATATTTTCTAACACTAGTAAGGTTTGACTAGTGATCTAAACGGTGAGATATCATAACTAAGACCGTGAATGCAGGTATTACGTGACAACTAAGAAAGTTAGTATGTGTGTGATCCATAATCAATTAAATAGATTAAGTTGAATTATTCTAATTTATATCTTTCTTAATTACTAAACAAATAACCAGTTTACTAATATATTCTAAGTAATTCCAATATCACTCATTGTCAATGTTCAGTTACAACTAGTTAGTAATAGGCGCGACGATGTACTGAATGTTCAATACAAGATAAAATATATTCTCGAACACGCCATGTAGTGTAATCTGTTCCATAGGAATAACAAATGTATATTTGTCGCTCTTAACAATGTTTTCCATACTATTAAAAGTTACTGTAGTACCAATGATTCCCGTACTATATAAATGTTACTCTAATATCACTGTTACCGTTTTAATAAAACGTTACTATAGTATCAATGTTCCCGTACTAATATTATAAGTAAGTTATATCTATAAGTAAGTATAAAGTTTTATACTTATACGAATACTTCAGTTATATAAACAGTTTTTTTTTATAGATGTACAATCAATGATAATGTACAAAGTTATTCATGTTATCGGTGAGGATGTTTCAACATCTTGAAGTGGTTTAGTTTCGACAAGTTCGCTTGGGCATCTCGACAAACAGTCTGCGAACACATTCTTCACTCCAGGAATAGCTCGTATTTCAAAATTGAAGGGTTGAAGCGCTATAGCGTAACGCGCTGACTTCGATGATTTAACGTTCTTCGTATTCAGTGCGGTAAGAGCTTTTTTGATCAGATTCCACCACAAAGTGTGAGCCGAGAAGGTAACGTTCTAGTTTGGTGATTGCCCACACAAATGCGAGGAGCTCTTTATACCAGAACGGAGTATTTGAGTTCGCTCTCCGTAAGTTTTCTGGACACGTACATCACCGGAAATAAGGTGCCGTTATATTCCTGCATCAAAACTGCAGCGATAGCGTAAGAAGATGCATCACTGCGGAGAGTGAAAGTGAGATTTTTGTTAGGCAACCTCAAACAAGGTGCATTTGAAAAAAATTCGTTTTATATAGTCTAACGCCGTTTGGTGATCCTGCGACCACTTTATTACATTAGATGTGCCTTTCTTCAGTAGAGACGAAAAAGGTGCAGTTATAGTAGACAAATGAGGGATGAATTTTGAATAGAACGGTATTAGTCCTAAAAAGTGACCTAACTTGTTTTTTTGTCTTAGGTGCTGAGATGTTTAACATTTTAGAGACGTTACTGTCTTCTGTATACATGAAACCATGACCTATCCGGTGACCCAGAAATGAGATGTCATGAAAACCGACAAAAGCCTTTGAAGGTTTCGCTGTTAAGTTATAATCCCGTAAGGTAGAAAGTAAAGCTTTTAATCCATGAATATGTTCATCCCAAGAGTCACTGAAAATACAGATGTCATCTATATAAGTAATGACATCGGGACGATGAGACAATATGCGGCGCATCATGCGTACAAAGGTAGCTGGCGCATTCATTAATCCGAATGGCATAAAATTCCATTGAAAAAGACCCCGTGGCGTCGAGAAAGCGGTGAATGGCTTTGCTTTAGGAGTGAGTGGCACTTGCCAATAGCCCTTTGAAAGGTCAAATTTCGAAAAGAATGTGGCATGAGATAATCTCTCCAATAAGTCGTCTAAAAGAGGTAACGGTTTCGCATCGAATTTTTGTAACTTTGTTTAATTTCCTGTAATCTACGCAAAGACGTATATTGTTGTCCTTCTTCCTAATGATTACCATAGAAGACGAATATGGTGATGAAGATGGTTCAATTATATTTAATTGAAGCATCTCATCCAATTCCTTATCAACCTTATCACGAAAGTGTAAAGGAATAGGATATGGGCGAACTCGAATAGGCGTATCGTCAGTCAGAAAAATGTCATGTTGGATGACTGACGTATGACCTGGGATGTCAGTGAGGACATCCTCATATGAGTGTAGAATATTAGAGACTTGCTGACGTTGATCAGCCGAAAGAGTAGATGAGATTGTAACATCATTCCATTTCTCAGTGGAATGGAGTGGTACAACTGGTATTGGTAGTTGTACATCATCGAAAGAAGATTCTTCTTCTTGGATGACTGACAAACTAGAATAGTGTTGAATAGGAGGTGTAGGATCGTCAGTTGCCTGGAACACTGACTGTAGATAATCAGGACGTGAGTAATACTCCTTCAACATGTTAATGTGGAAGGTTTTATGTTTACCATTAACATCAACGATGTAGTCGACATCGGATATTCTTGAGATGATCCTGAAAGGACCTCTCCAGGTAATTAAAAGACGATTGTTATGCGCAGGGAGTAATACAAAAGCTTCGTCACCAGGAATAAGCTGGCGAAGACGTCTATACTTGTTTGCAAATAGACGAGCTTTTTCTTTGGCTTGTTCGGATGATGCAGTAGCTAGTCTACAAGCATCTATGATTCTCTTTCTCAGAGAGATCACATACTCATAAGAGGACTGAGTTTCCTCTTCAATATTCTCGGTCAACCAATAAGTCGTGGATTAACGACATCGGACCGCGTGGTTGCATGCCAAAAACTAGTTGGAATGGAGAAAACCCCGTGCTTGATTTTGTACTTCGCGATACGCGAACAGAGCAGCGGGTATGACCCGATCCCAGTCTTGGGGATGGTCTTGGGTCATCTTACCCAACAACTGCTTGAGTGTCCTATTGAGACGCTCAATTAACCCATTTGACATCGGATGATAAATAGAACTAAGAGATCTGTCTATACCTAATGTCTTCATAACTTGAGACATGGATTCAGAAATGAACTGAACCCCATGATCCGACAAGATTTTCCGTGGAAAACCAATGCGTGAGAAGATTAACATCAATGCCTCTGCTACACTGGCAGATGAAGTGGTCTTGAGAGGGATGGCCTCAGGCCAACGAGTGCACATATCAATGCACGTAAGAATATGCGTATGCCCTCTAGCAGATGGAAGCATCGGACCAATAATGTCTATAGCCATTTTATCAAATGGTCTAATCGGGATGTCCGCAGCTTGAATAGGAGCCGCATGAAATGGACCCCGTACCTTAACTTCCTGACATATCAAACAAGACCGACAGTAGAGAGTGATGTCCCTATGGACGCCTGGCCAGTAGAAAGCCGAAAGCACTCTGGATTTGGTACGCGAAAAACTCATATGGCCCGCACATTGCGAGTCATGCGCATGTCGTAATATACGAGATCTCATAGAGGATGGGACTAAGATCTGATAACATAAGGATGAATCCTTTTCCCGTATTACTCTAACCAAAATCCCATTTTTAAGTATAAAGTCATGTCTAGATTTTGCAAGTTTGTTGCTGGTATTCTTTTTGTTCACATACTGAAAAATTTTTTTTAATGAATCAGCCTTCTTTTGCAATGTTTGCAAACAACTCCCGTGAAATAGGAGCATCATCATCACAAGTGGTTATGAACTGTAGGTTTCAATAGGTGTATCATGCGACAAATATTAGTAGCTTGCGCTCAAGTCACTACTGAATTTGCAGATTGACTATGTCGCTCTTCCCATTCAGAAATTTGCTGTGGTGTACAATCTTTAATACCATGTATATGCGACCAAGTATTACATCACAATTGGGGGATTCGGAAGAAGACATGCTTGGATCTTTCCTGAAAAAAATGGGTGTATTAAGGATCAATAATAGCAGTGGCAAATGTTTTCAATTGTGCCACCAAACGTCACACACTTGACAACCCGGCCCGTGGCACAACTTGGTTTTGATCAGCGAAGTCCGGACGCCCACAGTGCTACAACCTGAGTCAAATAGGAGAGAGCATGAAATATTGTTAACAAATCCCTTGTTAAACTTAAGAGAGCCCTGTCCCTGGTGTACTGACGCAGCAGTGGCCGTACAGACTGCAGGTAGACTAGGCAAGGTATGTCCGCAACGCAGCGTCGTGATCGCCTTAGGCTGGAAAGAGTCGAGCATTCTGGACAGTCTTTCACCTGGGTACAATCAAGAGAACAAGACATAGCATTGTGAGTTTCAGCTACTTTACCCTGTTCAATGTTAGCCTGTGTATCACTTAAAGCGACATTAGAATGTCTACCCGTATTACTCGACGATCTATCTCTACGACGCGATCGATTTGAATTATTTGCATTAAAATTGCCCATAATTGTCATTTCTGCTTGAGTTAAAAATTTGGATAGTCCGATAATTTGTATAATTAAAGTTATGATGTTCTTTAAAATTTTTATTCCAAGAACCTTGTCTGTTTTGTGGACCCTGAGAATCTTGATCTCCAGTTTTTTGTTTAATTATAATGTCCTTGATTATTTTTTTTAAAATTATTTGTTACCAAAAATCTCGTGATCTGTGAGCTTGGTTCCAAGAAACATTAAATGGAGCAGATTGTTGAAATTGCTTCCCTTTGTAAAAGTTTCAATTGTGTTAAAATTGTAATTATTTCCCTTATTGACATACCTGTCAGTACTAAAGGAACGATTTCGAGAAAAATTGTTTTGTTGTGCTGCAAAAGCAAACAGGCAATTCATTTTTAATCTGTGCATTACTTAGATCCCATGGTTGGGTGAGCAGTAACAAAAATTTTTTGCATGTTCTTTTCTAAGTCTTTTTATTGATAAAGGTTTCCGTTCGTGTAAAAATGCGAGAAATGTAGGCTTTACAGACGATAGTACCTTATCGCGCATCAGTAAATCGAAGAGACCTTCATATGACTTTTTCAATTTTGGATAATTCAATCCATCTTTCTAGGTTAGTCGTATTTGTGACAGAAAATCACTGAAATTTCTGCTTGATTGCAGGTAGCAAATGTATGAAATCTTAATCGATATTCATCTTCTGTCATTTGAAAATTTTCTTCAGAAGTGCAGTTCTAAGAGCATTTATAAAATCATTCTTCTCATAATACTTGGTAGTATGATAAACTGCTAAAGCATCCCCCAGTAAGTAACCTGGATAAATATGTGCAATTACATTGTAATTATCCACGTTTTAAGACCTACAAGTGGCCTCAAATCTATCTAGGAAAAATATTATGTCATCAGATGGGGGACTAAATTTTGGCAATTTAAGGTGAATTTCCTTTCCTTAAAATTATCATGTCTGGATGAAGTTTGGCTTTCAAAGTTTCTCTGAGAATTAGCTTCCTGAGTTAACCTAAGTCTCTCATATTCTGACTCTGCTAATTTTAGTTCATGCTGTCGTTTTTTTATCATTCTCTTCCATCTCAAGCTGAAGTCGTTTTTTGTATTTTGTTCAGCTATTAATCTTCTTTTCTTCCATTTCCTTTTGTTTATGTTTTCTATTTCCTTTTGTTTAACTTCCATCTCAATCTTAAGTCTTTCTTCAGCCTCCTCTTGTTTCTGTTCTGCCTCTCGCTGGAGTCGTGTCTCTTCTAATTCAGCGGCTATCTCATTGTTTTCTCCTTTTCCTCCGCTATAAATTTCCTCCTCTTTTCATCCTACTTAGCAGTTAATCTAATTTTTTTCTCATTCTCCTGAGACTCAATCCATTTTTGATCTGCCTCAAATTGAAGTTTTTCTAGTCTTAAAGTTTCTAACTTTCTCTGTTCGGCTTCTATTTCTTGAGCTTTCTTATATTCTGCAAGTGCAAATGCTTTTGCTTCATCAGGAGCCATCTGAAGAGCTTTTGCTTGCTTAATGAAATAATCTAGTGAATACATTATGCTTTATAAGTAGTCACAATACTCTTGATTTATAAAATGATAATTAATCAATGTAAATTAATTAACCTTGTTACTATAACAAGTGTTCTTCGTTCCTGTCCTAGAACGGTATCTTTGTTTTATATAGTTATAAAATATATCAATACTCAATATAGTAATTTATGTAATGAAATGTCATGAAAGTAATAACTTGACAAACAATAGAAACAATACCGACAAGACACGATAATCAAAGACGATAGAAAACAGTCGCAGAAATCCAATAAAAATAAAAATGTGAAACTAAAAATAGAATGTCGTAAAGAGTTACGATGATAACTGCGATCAGATAATCAACAAGACAATTGACAACACAGTGTAAAAACATAGGCTTTGTAAAAAACTGAACGACAGGAAAGGTGAGACGGACGCATAGTACAAACAAAATTCATCATAAAACTAAATACGAGTAAAAATAACTATGAAAACAACAAGCAAACGTGACGAAACAGCTAAACAGATACTATTATATGGAACAATTAGCGATCGGAACTTCGGCAAGGTTTCTAGCCTTGAACCGAAAATTATCGCTCAATTGAAACTTACAAGTTGAGCCCTACAGAACGTCTGACGAAGAGCCCGAATTGGCTTCGAGATGGATCTCGTTCGTCAGATCAACCTCCCTACCTCCCACGACGGATATACAACATATAACATATAACATAGAAAGTGTACAGATGGACATAACTATTGAAGGCACAGCTAAAAGTAATAAAGTGTACAACGAAAACACGTTATACTCATCTCGCGTGTGCCGGGAAAAAACAATGTGCCTCGTCTCCGTGGATGTACGTCCGAGGATAAAATACTTCGCTCTGCGTATTTGATATAGCTCGCACGTAAATAAGGACCAAAAGGATGATGTCCAACGTAGGTAGTCACTGGAGAACTTGATGTTGAGGTTTATTGCTGACCTTGACCTTCTGATAACCGTCGTGTAGATTCAATGATGAAGACACGGGTCTTTCTGTCTAACGGTTTTTTTGGGAAAAACATTGGGTAGGTTCCCTTCTTTGAAACATGTCCAAATCACACTGTGCCGCCATTTACTGTTGGAGTCTTTTTGATGATGGTAGTTGATATATAAGTAAGCTAGTGATAGGTGTCAATGTTCTAGCTTAAAATGCGCGAATGGTTTTAATAAAAATGTCAAAAGTGTTCCTCAAGCAACTCCAACAAGTAGTAGACAATTTGCCAATTCAGGACTGTACACAAGTCGTTGATAAAAGTTCATATAATTTATTGACGAATGACAAACGGCAATCAACGACACGATCAAAACAAACGATGAGAGCATCCTAATTATAGTTACTGTTGACAATAATACATTCCTGTAGATTTCTTTATCAATCAAGTCCTTTTCTATCCAAGTGACTAGGATTCACTAACAGTTGTCATTTGAAAGTGATTTAAGATAATGTCCGTTAACCTTGTTCCAAGGACGTCGGTAACAGTAACCGGATTCATACTCATGGATAACGTTTCCATATAATACATGTTTAAATCCCAGACTTTCTCCTTTCAATAATTTATACAGTTTGTTAAAATCCATAAAAAGTTCTACATGAAAATACAATCAGGTTAGCGACTTCAGTTGACTAACCTCTCCTACAAAATATGCCACGACCTTGGCATAGGCATTACAAAATATCCAATATCCGAGATATGAGCAAATAGATATCCTTTACTCGTAGGACTTCCCACTACGAAAATTACAGTGAAGTAAAGATCTCAACTGTTCCATTCTAGGAATCCAAAACATATGGATTCCCGCTAGAATCCAGTGATGAGCATCTGTTCCACTTTATTCATAGACGTATTATTAATACACATGAAAGTTCAAACGAAACTTACGTATTGAACTGCATGTTGGCTTCACCCTGAAGACCCAACAAAAATCCTTCATACCAATTCTTCCATCGAATGGTACAGAATCAAAATAATAACATACGGGCAGAGAGAGAGTCCATCTTGCCCCTACAACAGCTGACGTCATAATCCTCCACTAGGTTACCCGTGCGTCCAAAGCAACTCACACTGCCTTGTGCACGTCAGTGCGTGAATCAATCGAACGCACAAACAATATAACTTTATTAAGACTGGTGCGTACATTTGGCAGGACCGAAGACTACCCCCTTAGAATAATAGAAGAGACTCAAGATATTGATAAACTGATAGCGTTAGAGGCCCTTAAGAGTAGAGAGACGATAGAGTTAGAAACACTTAAAGCTAGAGAGACAATGATGTTGAAGTTGATGGAGCTTATAGGTAAATAAGCCTATAGAGGAAAAAATAGGAGGCTATGTGAGTAATGGCATAGCATATTATGAGAGGTAAACAAAATGGCGGCGGCAACTTAGTCTTGAGAAGCCTAAGTATAATTGGTCTGTACCGCACACAACAGACAACTGAGTACACCTGACCAATAGGATACTGCAGTAGGGGAGAAGAGTGAAGGAGATGTAAGACGTACATTTGAGGCCGCGGTAGTACGGCAAGAAAATTTTTGTGGAAAAGTCGTGGTGACGACGGCAGAAATACTAGACTTAGATTGTTGATGAAGCACCACAGGAAGACAGCAATTATGGGATGAAATAAAGTGACAACTACAACTATCGGTCACAAGTTAATCCTACCTTATGTGATCAAGACGGGACATGGAAGATAATAGACTTTTACAATCAACAAGAAGAAACAGTACAGCGGAGTCCAAGCATTACAGACGAAACAAAGAAGCAAGAAGCACATGAGTCTACCTGCACTACAAAAGACAACACATCAATGTTCGCAATTTTAGTCACATGGTCACAACCATCATTCCCTATTCCTTCGTTAATCCCAACATACTCCCTGCAACACCTGTTGCAACCCCAGTGATCATGTGAAGCGAACATGTGATGACAGAAGACGATCACTCACACCTTCAGAAGTATCAGCCGAATTGGAACTTTACACAAGGAAACAGAAGCCAACCATAACTACCAGCCACAAGTTGACATCAGCCTAGACGATCAAGTCGGGACAGTGAAGATGGGAGACCTTTGCAGTCAACGGGAAATGACATACTACAGCGGAGTCCCAAGCCTTACAGAAGAAACAAAGAAGCGAGAATCTCATCAGAAGTCTGGCCACACTATACAGAGACAACGCATCAGTGTTTGCAATGTTATCACATGGTCACAACCATCTTTTCCCTATCCCTGAGTCAAGCCCAATATATTCCCTGTGACACCTGTCGCATCCCCAGTGATCATGTGAAGCGAACAGGTGATGACAAGTGACATACAAGCAACGAGATGGAACTATTCGGCAGAGACGAGGCCGTACAGAAGAAACAGGAGTCAACAACCACAACCACTAGCCACAAGTTAACCCCAGCTTATATACTACAGTTGGGATGATGAAGATGAGATATCCTTACAACCACAGAGAAACAACAAAACTTATCATCATCATCGAAGACCTACAGCACAGCTTATAAACTTTAGCAACAATATTGCTGCCGAGATGGTACTACTTATACAATCAGAACTTGTCAACACATAGCAAAGAAGATGATATTGAAAGAATGGACGACTTTACCAACACCGGACTCAGAAGAATGTAAACATCAAGTAAACAAGCTATTGTCATACTGACAACAACAACATATTAATTCGTTCGTCCTCATCCTCCTGCAGAGAGCGACTATAAATAACATCACAACTGATACCAACTTCATCAGTACGACAGTCGTCTCTACAGTAGAGAAATTTACACTGTTGGAGTTTACAAATGAGATCTCCAAATTCATACAATCAGTGTAATCGCCGTAAAGTACTTCCCCAGCAAATAGTACTAATTCACAGCACTTCCCCAGCTATAGTGCTTAATCAAGGTACTCCAAATCAACGGTATCCAACGATTAGTTAGCTAATAATATTTAGTAGTGGTTAACATAGTGGTTACTGATATTTCGAGATACACCTACACTTTTACACTACACACTAACCTTGTGAATAGACAGTGTAGAACGCTGCAAGGAACCTTAATGGTGTACAACAGTATGACTAGTAAAAAAAAAAAAGTACATTCATCACATAAACATGAAACATTATATGTAGTGATAAGACTTTGATCACATACACATGAGTGATAACTACTGTACTCTCACGATATTCAGACTGATAGTGAAATGGTTTATACAAGAGACCAACGTAAACTGAGAAGTTAGATTAAACAATGAATTATTGCATAAAACAATTGAACAATATTACAAGAAAGATACAGATTTCTAGAGAGACAATAACAAGCTGCTTCTTCACAAGATGAGACTTATTAAGACTTAAGTTTTCATGTTAATTGACAATGTCCATGTTTTTCAGAGGTATACTTTCTCCACCACCAGACATAGAGGGCAACAAGAAAAAAGAAAAAAAAATGTCAGTCCAAGCCAAGTTATGTCATAAGGGAAGCCTGCTTCACAGTTGGAGACGTGCACATTATACGGTGGATAAAAATGGTTCTTACTTAAGGTTGCATTGCTAGACAGGCGACTTAAAGATGAGATGTTGCAAAGTGGATACCATAGCCACTGTATAGTTAATATACAATAGAGATGACCCTTACTTAGTCATCTCCACATTGGTTGGAAACATAATAGACCTGAACATTTTGGTTAAGTCAGACATACTGGGGTACAGTGCATATTTCATACGAAGTTAATGATTCGACGGGTGCATCAAAGGCTAGCATCAGCCGAGCACTTCATGTTCTGACGTAGCGACATAAGTCTTTCGCTTTTGCCCCAAGACAGGTGGTAGGATTTCGCGTGATTAGTTGCATACATGACTGGTAATTCGACTGGTGCATCAAAGGCTAGCATCAGCCTAGCACATCACAATCCTGACGTAGTAACACATATTTCTTGCTGTCACTTTGGGGATGTTTAGTTAATGCATGCTTGGTGACGCTATATATTATATTTCTACTACTCTGCCTATCTGACCGTTGCAATGAATACTGACATTGACGGCAGATACTATAGACATATTAAGGACTGACAAACCTCTGTTTCCAGAGGCAGTACCATGTCGCCCCTGTATATTATATAAATAGAATGTATAATTATAATGTTTCAGAAGTATTAAGTACAATGTTTACTTGTTTTTCCAATACGATGTTAATGAGATGCTAGAATAGACATATATAATCTTAAGAGTGTGACAAACTACAATAACTACACATAGTCTTGGGAAACTTAATAGACTTCTTCCCAAGGTACAAGATGCGGCATACTACTTGATCAACACTGACATTGGGTAAAATATGTATAGTACCTTAAGTGCATGTTAATTGGTATAATGTACCTATCTCAGGCATAGAGGTGTTCAGGACCAGAGAAAAAAAAAGAAAAAAAGAAACTGGAAATAATCCAGACTCAGTCAAGTGGAGTCTTATTCATGGACATAGGCAAAGATTGCACTGAGGATGAACGTCCCTATATTTTTTTATTGCACTGGTTATACAGAGATAAGGGATAAAAACTTGGTTGCCCTATTGGTATTACGGGTACTGCTTATTTAAGAGATGATGGTAATGACACTTATAGGGTCATGACTACATTACTTCTACATCCTAAGGTTAGATATTTTGTTACCCTGACGTACTACTGCATGTATATATAGCTTTAGACAGAATTAAGGATTTGATTGATACACCCAAGACTAGAATCAGTCGGGCACATCGACTCTGACATAGTGACATATCTTTCGCTAACACATTGGGATATTTACTTATGTACCACTAATTAGTTAGTTCCGCATATCTGTCTCGTAAAATGGATAAAATTACATTGACAGCAGATATTTCAAGACATATAAAGGTACTGACAAACCTCTATGTCCAGAGGGTCAGTGACTATGTTGAACATAGAAATGCACGTGTACATATATATATAAATATATATAATAATATATAATTATATATATATATAAATATATATATATATATACTATATATAACATATACTATATCATCTATACTCCAATATATATATTAAAGTATGTAAGGTACAATAGACTCAGAGCCATTATATCTTAATTTTTTGGTGGGTAGCATTGAAGTTAAATGCATGATATACTTGCCATTATAATTTAAATTTATTTTTCGTATTGTTGAGCATCCATGGTAATAGTAATTAGAGATGTTATGGGGTAAATAGATAATAGTATTTTTTTTTCTTGATAGAACACAAATGTTTCCCTGCGGGATACATTTGAACGGCCCCGGGACGTATATGTCACCGTGAGGCGACATTGGTTGTACAGTATGGTAAAATACACTGATTTAAAAGTCAGATGAAACACATAATTTTGGGTCGTTAAAATAACAAAGTATGAGATTATGGTTTTTATAAATTTGAATAATTTGAGTAATATAAGTTATTTTTTTCCCTAACATGGGAGATAAAAGAATGAAAAAATGTAGTGTTATTTTTTTGTAAGGGAGGGAACCTAATTTTAGACCTTAAAGAAATCTAAGTATACATCATTAGAGTTTACCAAAACTTTGCAAATCAGATTAATTTTAGTAAAGATATAGCATTAAGGCATGATTAATGAAACTAAGGTAAAAATCACTAAGGGAGATAACAATTTTTTATAACAATTAGCGCCCTTTACAGTTAAAGAGAACAGAGAGCAGAATAAACGCACGTGAAAAGTGAGCGAAATATAAACAGTTATGTAGCACAGTTCACGGGATTTGACAGCATAGAATTAAGCGTGCAGGTGGGGCGATAGGTGAGTGAACTGAAACAATGGACCAATCGTATTAAACAAAAACAACTTTGGACCATCAGATAGGAAACTGAAGGACGAAAGGAGATCAGAGTCCTACCCAGAGAAGTTTGACCGGGCAAGACGAGCCTCGCTGGTAGCTCAATCAGAAATGTGAAACCTGCGGTTTGCAGAAGGTCTACAGAAATAGCTAGATATATAGAAAGGTAGTAATAGGGAATTCAGGAGAACACTTAGAATTGATTGATAATTTTGTGCTGCTAAAACCTAGGATTTAGCTCATAGGAAGTGGATAGTAAGACAGTGATAAGTAACGGACTTCTGTATATTACGGTAACGGGTCTAGGTCTTTGACTCTAATTATGCTTGACCTTAAGTGAAGAGAGACCATGTTTTTTTTTGAAACACGCTCAACATATTGTTTACATGCTAATGACGCTCATATTTAAGGGAGCGAGCTTAACAGAAGAGAATATTGAAGCTAAGGCAATATTAAAGCGTAAAAAAATGGGATAACTTTTATTATCAGATTAGCCAGGAATGGCCTGTTCATCAACAAGAAGATGAGACATTGTTATTAAACAAGAAAATTGCACAGAATTTTGCAACACTGTCGTTGGTTTATGCGCTCTCTCTGGCCAACGTAAGTATCGAAGCCAGATACTACAACGCTTGTGGACATTGGATTTACAAAATAAGTTTGGTTTTTGTTTTGAGATGCTTTCTTAACAGGGTATAAGACCGATCATGTTGAAACAGATTAGAGGACAGAAGAGTAAAATGGGTGAATTAGATTACTGAGAAACAACTCATGCGCTCTCTCACTAAAGAGTAAAGTATGAAGATGCCACACAGCTGCACCTGACATTATATAACTTTTATATGTGATTTATGAATGGAGAGTGATGCATGCAATTGATCCAGGCCTGACAGGTTATAGTAGTTTAGTCAAGAGTCTACAGTAGGGAATATAATAATAATATCTTTGGGAAAAATACATAGAGCCTAGGTCTTGATGCCTGGATATAAAATGGAGATTAGAAATGTACCTTTATGAAAAAAAAAAGATTGTGGAACATGTTATGTAAAATACAAAGCCATTATGTTTGGAAATTCAACACTCAAGTTTGGTTTAATCAATAAAAGGATGTGGAGTGGGTATGTGAGAAAGAGTTAAACCTATATAACAATATATAGCCTTAAAACCACTAGTACGAGCAAAGTCGCTATAACAACAAGGAGAGAAGAAACGTGGTCTGGGTTGAAGAAAAAAACGAACCTTATCTCATCCAGGAATCATCATCTCCCTGGCGAAACAAAGGCCAGTCAAAAGAGATAGCTCTACTTGGAAGGATAGGTCAAGGAAGGAATTTGACCGTTGGAATTAAATACTAGGCCTGCCTCAGTCACCTTAGTAGTCACAGTAGTAGCATTGTGACATATAATAAATAAAAGAAACAACCGGCACTGTCACATCTGGGCACACCATGGACCCAGAGTTTACAGAGACAAAAAGAAATTGTAAACTTTGCTATCAGACTGTAAAGATTGAAAGAAAAACAAAAGTTAAATGTAAAGTTTGTAATATTTTTTTATGTTTTTCATGCAGGTAGGAATTGTCTTTCAGAATACACACAAGCCGTAGTAAGAAATATATATAAAGATATGTTGGAAGCCTTTACTATGTCACCCTCATAACTGATTTTACTTATGTGTTAGTGATCATACAGTGTTACACAAGAAAAATATATTCTATTGAAGTTATATTTCATTATGGTAGCTAAGATAATGCAGCTACTTATAATAACTGTAATGTATTCAGTGGAAGATTTTTTTTTTTAAAGCCTAGTTATGCAACTTTTCAAAAAAATTTGCATAGTTTTTATTAATTTAATGTTGAATTGTTTTGGAAATGTAACATATAATGCAGAAATGGTCAGACTACAATAAAATATGACTGCTGTTAATTGTTCTGATAATACTTTGTTTTGTCTTCTTTGTGAAATATCATGTTTATAATTGTTGTGTATTTTTTTCTGTTGACTTTCCTTCAATTTTTAAAAACTCACATCAATACAAATTTTAAAAATATTAATTTTACATGTAAATATGGTAGTCTGTTCAATTACAAACAATTTGATGTATAACGCTCTTGGGTAGACTTCAAATTAAAATGTATCAAGGAACATTAGAAGTTAGATATGTCAGAGTATGCGAAAATGATACAAAATATCAAGTCTGAAGAGAGTTACAATATTTACAGATTCACTATCGGGATTACAAGCGCTATAACATCTACATAAATACTGCCGGCCAGACATCAAGGAAGAAATTCTTTTCAATCAATACATCATTAGTGAAAAGGGCTGCAGTGTGAGGCTTGTGTCGGTTCCTGCACACATTGGTATAGCTGGAAACGAATTAGCAGGCTAAACATGGAAGATTAAGTTAAAAAAAAGTGCTTCGAAAATCGGAGATTAAGAGTCAAGTAAAGCAAACTATAAAAGAGGAATAAAAGACAACAGGGAAGGAAAGTAGTAAAGGCAGACAGTCGTTCAAATTTCTGCAGGAACCAATAAGAACGCGCCAGATCAAAGAAAAACTGCACCTAGAACAGTTGTGATGGTCCGTCTATGTGTAGCATATTTTTTGACAGGAACCACATGCCAAACCAAAAAAAAAAAAGGTATATGGGTACATGATTGTATGACCATGTCTAAGACAGAGTATTAGAAACCTACTTTGGCACTGTTTTGGTTTCTTGCTGCCTTCTTCTTAGGCATTGACGATATTTGAGTACGGTCCTTGTAACATTCTTCGTTCTCTTAGGCATTTGACCGATTTATTTCAACGTCATTTTTACATTCGTTTTGCATACATTTACATTCTTGCATAGTCACTCCCAGACTTGTTTACGTTTCGCCATGTGAATCGTAGTATTACAAAGCTAATTGGACAGGTCAGCGGATAATACTTCTATCACATTAAGTCGTCTAGCCATTTTTGATAGAGACCGTCATTGTTGACACAAGGTGGTATCGCACGATCGACGGAGAGAAAGCCAGATTGTCAATCTGGGAAATCCGTCTGGGAGATATATGTACACGCAGGTGATAATATGTAATCGCTTCCGATGGCCCATCTCTGTGTCAATAATACAGATAACCCGTCTTGGAAAATTATGTTGGGAAAGGTATTAGGCAGGAAATAAGTTCACCGATGTGTTTGTGAGTTTTCACAAGTGCAATTGGAAGTACTACTGCCATATTTGAAAGAGGTCACGAGTTTAAATGTTAAAATTGATATTTTAAAACTCGTGGGGATAGGATTAGCTAACACATTGGCACACCTAGTTCCCATCGTACGATTGGTTTGATTTGAGAACAGGAATAAACAATGGTTCTCATTGGCAAGCTTGTCTAAAATACCAATCTGGGACTTGGACTGAAAAATGGAAATATAATCTAGCGAAGTTATCCTATCTATACTCACAGAGAATAATTATTCAGAGAGCCTAACATTTGTGGGTGGACAGCGAGACAGTGCCCTTGTTAATCTGCAGCACACACATGTACTTAGCAGAGTCATTTGTTCTTTTTATTTTCCAAAAGTTCGTGGTTCCAAGCTACAAGACGATTTTTAGTACCAGACCAGTCTGAAGTAAGAATCTTTGCCACTATCTTGTGATTCAAGAAGCTGGGTTCGACACCATCTACCTACAGTGGACACGTTGTGAAGACACCCACAGTGACATTAGGAGTGAAGTTCATCTAGACGCCTCTAGAGAAGAGTCATCATCACAAAAGACTTGACAACGACTCATTGCAGTACTCAGCCAATTAAGTTTTTTGTAACAGGTGCAAGCAACGGACAATAACAACCAAATCCACAATTAAGTCTTGGTGAAGACAAATTTTAATTCCCTCTAAAAGTCACTTTCATCCATATTTATTTAAATTTGTTAAAGACTAATCGATTATTAAATTTGTTATATGTTATTTTGACAAATTCATAGTTAATTCAGTTCTTATAGATAAGAGAGCGCATGAATGATCTAAAATCGTTAATATACATATAGTTACATCTATAGAGCCAAAAATACATATAACAGGAATTTCGCTGGATTAAACCAGCTGGGGGCTCAACAAGCCACACCGTTGCTTAAAACTTCACTAAATGTGCCGGATCAGATATCAGTTAATAATGCTCTGCCCTATTGATGAGGGTGGAAAAGTAGAATGTAGATGTATCACCACTCGACACCAGAGATGATGAAGGCGCAGAAGTATGGTGTCTTTGGTCTGGTTTGTGTATATGTGGAGTCAAACAGGTAGCAGTAAAGTAGAGTCCACACAGGACGTCGCATAAACTCACGACGTAGAAAGTCAATGAATGTTGTAACTGCTAGTGACGTTTCCATCATTTATTGGGACGCCACAATGACAAGATGTGTAGACATTAACATGTAGACCAGTCTTCATTATATCGACATAGTCAGCACAACATTCGACAGCAGACAGCATAATAATGGTGAATCAAATCATGGGCTTCTATGCATCATAAACGACTGTAAATGTATTCAGGTGTGGAAACCATCATCCTTTTCTATAACAGTCGATATCTTTATAAATGTATAAATGTAGGAGATTAAATTCCTTCTCCTTCTCTGACCTCCAGCAAGACAGGCACGACTTCTGGAGTATCAAGTAATGTCCTCTGATTCCCTGTAATAACAACGGTATCAAACCAAAACTGACGTGGAACCGCCAGAGCAGTAAAGTCCAACAAGCAGATAGCCTTTAGGACATGCATCAACCCGATGCATAACAACATGGTGATTCGTGAGTTGAAAACTTCTCATAACGTCGACTCTTCCCCGCCTAGGGAAAGTTGACAACTAGGCACAAAATGTCAATCATAAAAGTTAGCGACAATGATAATCAAATGTAGAGCAATTACCTTCTCTTCAAGAATCAATACACAACTCACTCGCCTCCAGGCGCTTTGAATCACAAAAGGGAAAAATCATCTGAGATGAACACTATAGAGGACTTCCATTTCCCGAACAATATAATCATGACAGACGCTGAAAACGCGTCTGTCTCACTCGACAAAATCTGTGACACTCCCGGGCGGAAGCTGGTACAAAACCCACAACCAAAACAACAGACATGCGCAGACCGTTCGATTTGAATACAATTCACACAACGTCGAAGCTATGGGCACATTCTAAGAACGACACTTAAAATCGAGCCTTATAAGGATAGGAAATAACTATCGACGCAGGTTGACAAACGTTTACAAGAAAAGTGGGCCTGAGCGCTCCATAAATGGACATGACCCAACATCGGTCAACCCGCAATAATATCGGCAACCGAAGGGCATAAGAACAGGTAACCACCTAAAGTAAAACGTAACTTCAATTCCAAGAGTTATATACCTTGCATTAGAAAAAATTGGGTACACAGATAACATAGTCAAATTCTTATGTGTAACATACTACCGCAACCTCCCGATTTAAAAAAAATGAAACTTTCTTTTTTTTTAAATTCACGAGCAAGCTAAAAGCGGCTCAAACGCACGAATTATGCGCGGATAAAAAGACAAACTGCCTAACATGAGGCTAAATCGACACATAGAGTGACAAGTGAGAATATATCTCAGCAGAGAAAATTTGTCTCCAAATATATACATATATCGGGGAGGTGCCACCAACCACACATCACATTGCTGGTCAGATTAGCATGTAAACATAATATACATATCTTGTATGCAAGTGTAATAATAATCATCATCAAAATAGCGGTGTCATTATCCTAGCCCCGATTCAAAAGGATGTACACATGTGATAGTAAATATTACATTACCTAAACATATTATAATGTAATACATAATGAAATACGTTGACGATACATGAAGATCCAGGTCAATGACAAAAAGAGACATCTTCTGTCGTTCCAACGGTAAGTATAGACTTCACAACTCTGCATGCTTGACAACAGTAAGGTAACTTCTCAGATCATCAATGACATGCTGAGAAAATACAATCAATATAATCCTATTTAACAACCATTAAGTTTCATAATATACAATACATTTTTATTAATAATTGTGGCCGAGTGAACTTTCGGCCCTTATATTGCCTACTCAGCCTTCTTCTGTTATATTAAAGATGGTAACAGAAGAAGATGATAACAAAGCACATTCAAATGAGTTTACATAAAGTGAGAGCAGATGTGCTAATGCATGATTATAATATAGCTGTGTTATGGATCTGTAATATATCTGGAAATATAGGACAGAAGTATTAGTTGGAATCATGTGGGCATCTAGACAGAATGTCAGCCATCACATTATCCGAACCCCGGATAGCTCGTACCGTGAAGTGAAAAGGTTGAAGAGCAATTGCATATCGAGTAGACCTCGAGCTCTTCAAATTCTTACTCTGTATAGCCGTAAGAGCTTTCTGGTCGGTTTCTACTATGAAATGTGCGCCTAGAAGGAATCTTTGTAGTTTGAGAATTGACCAGACCATAGCCAAAAGTTCACGGTCTAAAACCGAGTAATTCCTTTCTGCAGCATTACGTTTTCTGGAGATATACATTACAGGATGCAGAGTTCCAGAGTACTCTTGCATTAGTGCCGCTCCAATCCCAGTGGATGAAGCGTCACTACGAAGAACAAATGTCTTATCTTTATTAGGTAACACTAGAATAGGTGGTGTTGAAAACATAGTTTTGATCTTATCCAGCGAGGATTGGCATTCCTGAGACCAGTGAACCATATTAGGAGACCCTTTCTTTAGTAGTGTAGAAAGAGGTGCCATGATAGAGGATAGATTCTGAGTGAATCGTCCATAAAATTGTATAAGACCTAAGAGACTTCGCACTTGCTTTTTAGTCTTAGGAATAGAGATGTTAAGTATCTTAGTGATATTATGGTCCTCTGTCTTTAGGAAACCATGACCAACTCGATGGCCTAGGGAAGAGATTTCGCTAAAACCAATGCAGGCTTTAGAGGGTTTCGCTGTCAGGTTATGCTCGCGTAAAGTAGACAGTAATTCATTTAACCCCGAATAATGATCTACTAAAGTATCGCTGAAAAGACAGATGTCGTCTAGGTATGCAATGACATCTGACCGATAAGATAGGATTCGACGCATCATGCGTACGAATGTAGCTGGTGCGTTCATAAGGCCGAAAGGCATGAAATTCCATTGAAAAAGGCCTCTAGGTGTAGAAAAAGCAGTAAAAGGTTTGGCGCGTTCAGATAAAGGAACTTGCCAATATCCTTTAGACAAATCAAGTTTAGTGAAAAAATGAGATTTAGAAAGCCTAGTAAGTAGGTCTTCTAGTAAAGGCATAGGTTCAGCATCGAACTTCGTAACTTGATTCAATTTGCGATAGTCAACGCAAAGACGTATGTTATTGTCTTTTTTCCGAACAATAACCATCGGCGAAGAATATGCAGAAGTGGATGGTTCAATTATTTTTAAATCTATCATCTCATCCAACTCCTTCTCAACCTGTGCTTGAAAATGTATAGGAATAGGATAAGGTCTGACTCTAATAATAGTATGGTCAGTTAGAACAATGTCATGTTCAATGACATGAGTTTGTCCAGGGATGTCAGTGAGGACATCCTGAAATGTTTGTTACATAACCGAAACTTGTCGCTGTTCTCCTAGAGATAAATCAGGAGAAACAGAAACATTTTTCCATGATTCACTAGAATGAAGTGGAATCATCGGAAGCGGAAGATTAACATCCGAAAAACTTGTTTCCTCATCCTGTTTTACGGACAGTGATGAGTAATGACCATGTTGGACTGGAGAATCGTCCGTTGCCTGGAAAATAGGCTGTGAATAATCAGGACGTTCATGGAATTCCGTAAGCATGTTGATGTGGAAGGTTTTATGCTTCCCGTCAATATCGACAATATAGTCAACATCTGAAATTGTCGATATTATATCGTACGGACCTTTCCAAGAAATAAGAAGTGTGCTTTCCCTACAAGGTAGCAAAACAAATGCTTTGTCACCAGGACAAAGTTGTCGTAAGGTTCTCTTCTTATTGGCAAATTGCCTTGCCTTCTGTTTAGCAAATTCAGAAGAAGAAGTAGCCAATTTGCATGCTTCGATAATCTTTGGTCTCAGCGCGATGACATAATCGTAAGAGGATTTTGTGTCATCGGTAATATTATCAGCGGTTATGAGATCATGAAGCAAAGACATAGGGCCGCGCGGTCGCGCGCCAAAGACAAGTTCAAAGGGAGAAAATCCTGTATGTTCATTGGGGACCTCTCTGTAAGCGAAGAGGGCTGCAGGTAAAACCCTGTCCCAATCTTGAGGATGATCCTCGGTTATTTTCCCTAATAAGTTTTTGAGTGTTCTATTTAGGCGTTCGACCATCCCATTAGACATTGGATGATAGATACTACTCAAAGATCTCTCTATCTGCAGAGTAGACATCATTTGAGACATGGTATCCGATATTAGATGGGTGCCATGATCTGACAATATTTCTCCAGGGAATCCCAGACGAAAAAATATTAGCCAAAGAGCGTCTGCAACATCGGCAGTGGAAATGCTCTTCAGAGGAATAGCCTCTGGCCAACGTGTGCACATGTCCACACACGTTAAGATAAACTGATGTCCTCTGGCAGATTTGATCTTAAACGGACCAATAATGTCTATTGCCATTTTCTAAAACGGCCGAATAGGAATGTCTGCAGCCTGAATAGGTGCAGCATGGCGTGGACCTTTGGATTTGACCTCTTGACATACTTTACAAGATCGACAATAAATCCGTATGTCATTGTTTACAAAAGGCCAAAAGAAAGCCGCAAGAACTCTAGACTTCGTACGGGAAAAACCCATATGTCCAGCACACTGAGAGTCGTGAGCGTGCTGCAAAATTTTAACTCTCAAATTCTTGGGTACAAGAATCAGAGAATGACTTGACTTAATGGAGTCATGAACCATACGTACAAGTACGCCATTCTTCATTGTAATCCAAGATTTACGATTTGTATCTTTATTCGGATCACCTTTTGTTGCAAGAGTGAAGAATTTCTTTACAGTCGGATCATCTTCTTGCTGTTTTATAAACGAGTCACGAGAAATTACCAAGGGATCATCTTGGTTATGCACTTCATTATCTTCAGTAGATGAAGTTTCAGGCATATTAAGAGCTTGAGCTCTAGTTACTACAGCATTAGCAATTTGCATATTTTGTTTTTCCCAAACGGAAATTTGTTGCGGAGTGCATTCTTTGACTCCGTGAATACGACCGGTGATAAGATCAGCGATCGGATTCGGTAGAAGACATGCGTGTACATCTCCTGTAAAGAAAGGAGTAGCAATCCTAATGATAGCAGTAGAATATTTCTCTAAGGTGCCGCCAAATGTTACACATTTGACTACTTTTCCTGTAGCACGAGAAGGATCTACGAGTGACTGCCTAACACCAATTGTGGTACATCCAGAATCAAAAAGAATTGAGACTGGATTGTCATTTACTAAACCTTTGTGTAAGACAAGAGAACCTCTTCCATCATGCGCTACTGACGCAGGAAGGGCGGGAAGAGGATGGCCACAACTTAAAGTGGACACCGTAGTTGGTTCAAATAATGTTGTTTTGCATTGGGGGCACTGAGATGCTCTCCCAAAATCAAAAGCGGAACATGCCATATTATTAGCGTCATTATTATCTTTAGTCTGTTTATAGGCTTCATGTGACTCCTGCTGTGCAGAGTTTGCCTGATAATGTGATTTATGTTTTTTTGTATTGTGATCTACCTCGATTATTATTGCCTCTATAATCATTATTGTATCCTCTATTGTAACCCCTATTTGGGTTTGAGTCATAGTTCTCATGGTTACCATTATCATATTCATTATAATGAGTATCTCTATACTTATGATCTTGTTGTCTCCATGACGGATAACTTGGATAGTTTCTATAATGACTTCCTCTGCGGAAATTCCTATAATTGTGACCACCCCTGAATCGAGGGCTGTCGGCTCGTCTCCAGTTCTTCGCAGAAGAACCCTGAAATTATTGGTTACCTTGGTTTTGATAACTATTATGGTTACTCTTTTTATCAAACCTGTTTTGTGGTCCCTGAAATTTGTGTGAGTAATTAGGGTTGTATGGTGTTGCTGAAGCAACTGGCATACCTTCCTTAACCTTAGCATTGCTAAAAGCTACGTCCGGATGTGCAGTGACGTATTGGGTACAATATTCTTCCATTTCTTTTAGTGTCTTGGGTTTACGCTCATGTAGGAATTCAAGGAATGGTTTATTTACACTTGACATAATCTTGTCTCTGAGCAACAAGTTCATAAGAGCTTCATATGTCTTGTCTGTTTTGGACAATTCAATCCAACGATTAAATGTAAGACGTGTCCTTGCAATGAATTCTGAGAATTCTACCCCTGATTCAGATACCATTTTCTTAAACAAAAGACGGTAACCTTCCTCTGTTAATTGATATTTTTTTAACAAGGCTGCTCTGATAACATAATTATTCTGGTCAGCCTCTTCTACCAAGCTTAAACTAGTCAGAGTGTCACCTTTCAGTATCTCAGATAACTGATTAGCATATTGTGATCTATCCACATTATGATTTCGACAAGAACGTTCAAATCTATCTAGCCAAACTGTTATATCGTCACTGGATGGATTAAATGCTGGTAGCTTGATCTTGTAAATAAAAGGCTTAGCATTACCACCAGATGACTGATTAACATTACTCATGTTTGTCAATTTCAACTTTTCTAACTCAAATGCCAAAAGTTTTTCCTGATGTTCATGTTCCATCTTTGTTTTTTCTCTCGTCAGCTTCTCTTTCTAGTCTTTTTTGTTCAGCTTCTCTATCTAATCTCTTTTGCTCAGCTTCAGCTTCTCTTTCTAATCTTTTTTGTTCAGCTTCAGCTTCTAGTCTTTTATTTTCATCTAATCTTTTTTGTTTTTCCATTTCCATTTGGAATCTTTTTTCATCCACTTGCATCGGCAATTTTAAATTCTCAGCCTCTATTTTCTTTTGTTGAGCTTCACTTTCCATTCTCTTTTCTTCCAACTTTAATGCTTTGTCATATTGAGCAGTCGCATATTCCTCCAATTTATCACCTTTCTTTCCAAGGGATTTACCCTGCTCAATAAAATGCTCAAGTGTAGACATATTGTCTAATATTATGAGTCACAAAACCTGAAATAATTAAATATCTTATTTCAATCTTAATAGTAACAAGTCTTAAATTAAGCACTTGAATAATCACACCACATTATATTATCCCAATCTCTGTGGGAAACAAGTCTATGTCCAAGAACTTGTATATGAACCTTTATAGAAATATCATCAATCAATTCTTTATCATAAGTGCACTTCCCATTCAATAGTGCATGACACTATTCATCATTTATTTATCACCAGTGTATTGATAACAGTGCATCAGTATAATCCATTAATTAATTACCATAAGAGTAACTAATAACAATGTAAACAAAATTACAATGTAAACAAAACTACAATGTAAACAATAACAATGTAAACAATAACAAAGATCAGAAACAATACGAAAACATTCGCAGGAATCAACTAAAGATACAGCGAAAAATAAAGAAAATATCACAAAAATGTGATGATATCTGCGAGAAAAGGTAAACAAAATGGTGTATAAAACTAAACAATAGAGAAGAGGCGACCTACAAATACAAACAAATCAAAACAAAACTAAAGAAAGCGAAAAATAACGAAAACAAAACTGCACATATCGTCACAACTAACAAAAAATAGCAACAGTTGTCGCTTAGCAAATTTCGCTATAGGAAATTTGCATAGACCCTACAGAACACTCTCAGCAGAAAACCTCTGTCACGTGGTATTTTCTAAAGGAGTCACACGCCCAACCTCCCACTGACATGTAGACATATAAATAAATAAATAACATATAAACATATAACATATAACAATATGAGAAGAAACAGAAGGCTCAGCAGAAGTATAAGGGCACAGTTCACAAACAAAACAGGCCACTTAACTTTAGCAGATCCAATCGTCTGTACAGCAAAAAACAAATGGTAATCAGCATCCTAAGGATAGAAGATCCAACGTTGATCACACATCTGAACTCGCATCAAAACTGCCACGACGATGGTACTTGAGCTTCTCAATAATGCAACGGTAATGTAGATACGGAACTTGGCCTTCTAAATACCAGAACTCGTAACAATACGGAACTTGGCCTTCTAGATAGCAGGAAGTCGATTCAACTGGCAACGTATGTCGCAACGCCGGGTACTGTCATTTCACTGACATAAGTACTGCTACGCTGAAGTATCATTTCTTGTAGTTGAAGAATAAATGTTGAATGTAGTGGGTAAGGGACCCCGTATGTACTGGCTACCAGACGAAAACCATCTTATGACCACCAAATGATGAGGGTGGAAAAGTAGAATGTAGATGTATCACCACTCGACACCAGAGATGATGAAGGCGCAGAAGTATGGTGTCTTTGGTCTGGTTTGTGTATATGTGGAGTCAAACAGGTAGCAGTAAAGTAGAGTCCACACAGGACGTCACATAAACTCACGACGTAGAAAGTCAATGAATGTTGTAACTGCTAGTGACGTTTCCATCATTTATTGGGACGCCACAATGACAAGATGTGTAGACATTAACATGTAGAACAGTCTTCATTATATCGACATAGTCAGCACAACATTCGACAGCAGACAGCATAATAATGGTGAATCAAATCATGGGCTTCAATGCATCATAAACGACTGTAAATGTATTCAGGTGTGGAAACCATCATCCTTTTCTATAACAGTCGATATCTTTATAAATGTATAAATGTAGGAGATTAAATTCCTTCTCCTTCTATGACCTCCAGCAAGACAGGAACGACTTCTGGAGTATCAAGTAATGTCCTCTGATTCCCTGTAATAACAACGGTATCAAACCAAAACTGACGTGGAACCGCCAGAGCAGTAAAGTCCAACAAGCAGATAGCCTTTAGGACATGCATCAACCCGATGCATAACAACATGGTGATTCGTGAGTTGAAAACTTCTCATAACGTCGACTCTTCCCCGCCCAGGGAAAGTTGACAACTAGGCACAAAATGTCAATCATAAAAGTTAGCGACAATGATAATCAAATGTAGAGCAATTACCTTCTCTTCAAGAATCAATACACAACTCACTCGCCTCCAGGCGCTTGGAATCACAAAAGGAAAAAATCATCTGAGATGAACACTATAGAGGACTTCCATTTCCCGAACAATATAATCATGACAGACGCTGAAAAACGCGTCTGTCTCACTCGACAAAATCTGTGACACTCCCGGGCGGAAGCTGATACAAAACCCACAACCAAAACAACAGACATGCGCAGAACCGTTCGATTTGAATACATTTCACACAACGTCGAAGCTATGGGCACATTCTAAGAACGACACTTAAAATCGAGCCCTATAAGGATAGGAAATAACTATCGACGCAGGTTGACAAACGTTTACAAGAAAAGTGGGCCTGAGCGCTCCATAAATGGACATGACCCAACATCGGTCAACCCGCAATAATATCGGCAACCGAAGGGCATAAGAACAAGTAACCACCTAAAGTAAAACGTAACTTCAATTCCAAGAGTTACATACCTTGCATTAGAAAAAATTGGGTACACAGATAACATAGTGAAATTCTTATGTGTAACACCTATGCAGCATTGTTCTTGACTTCTGAATTATCTTGTAAAAATTCCCTTGAGATAGAAGTATCATTATCCTTCTATCTACAACTCTACCAAGAGTAATCTTGTGCGAAGGTAGACACCTTTGAAGACCCATTTCTTGAGTTTTGGCCACCGGTGGATCACTACTGCATAGCAAAGGGGAGGCAAATCCCGTGACAGGCCTCATGCTCAAACTGCCATCCCCCCCCCCCCCATTTTTCTAAATTGTTCTGTCTCAAAGTCTGGTAGTATATCTAGCACCTTTGCAATCTCAGTAGCATCTATCAAAACTTGTTGAAAACGCTCATCGCAACTGCAGTCCACAAGATTATTCTTGGTTACTTGCAATTGGCTTGTAGCTGAATTTAAATCAGCTTTCTTAATTTGTAGTAGCGTGTTCGTAAGACAGACTTCAATAAAGATGTTGTACCATGTAATAAAAGATGACACAAACTTGAACTTACAAAATGTATCAGCTAGGGCCTTAGCTTCAGTTCAGGGAGTATTTCCAGATTAACCTTTCAGGCTCGTGTCATCAAATATCTCTATTAACTCTTAAAAGACTGTCACGAAGTGGATTTAAGACTAGAGGCTGTCTAAAAAAGAGACAAGACACTAGTGGTAAGAAAGTCTTAGAAGATATATTTATGATGAAGAAAACAGTGAATGTTAAAAGATGAGGCTATTGGCTCCGAGGGTGAGAACCGAGATTGACTCTCCCTCGCCACTCCGGACGTCTTTGATAGCTATAGCCTCAACGCCTCTTACTGCCCTAAGAAGATAAGGTTAACTTAAAGATCACAGACACCACGATACAGACAACATATAGCTACTGTACGTAAATAAAGTGACTGATCCAGACTACAATTTAAAGTTTATTTACACACACACACACAAATCAAATACATGTGAAAGAAATAAAGTGCGTGTTCGCACACCTGGAAAACAAACAAGCACAATAAAAATGGTTTATCATCAACCCCAACCCTTCACCCACAATTGCAACCTGTATGGGAAAAAGAATTTAAGATTAAACAAACCACACTGAACTTGGTGGGGTCTCGGATTTCGAGCCGCCACTCTAACCAACTATTATTACTATTTCTACTGTCACTGTCCAAAAGTCTACCTACACAGCTTTCAAGCTCTTTAGACGATATGCACTTCACTAACTAACACCACTTATACTGCTTCGCTAGTAGACTTTATTACAGGTATGGCTCAGAGGCTATGCTCTAAGAATAATACAAGACCCTACTGGTCCCGGCTATTTTATATATATATATAAATATATATATATATATATATATATATATATATATATATATATATATATATATATATATATATATATATATATATATCTCATCTCTTCGTCTGCTGATGTGGCGTCACCGTTTGCCTCTTCTCTCGTCAACATTCAGAACCAGGAATGGTAACCCTTTCTCCTGTTCTGACTCCTTCACTGATGACTTGGGTGTCAAGCACAATGTACTTGAATCAACTGTAGAAGCTTCACTGATGAGGGACCGCTTCTTAATTGGCCCCGTTACCCCTCTTCGGGTATAGAGCCACGACTTTATTGTGGTCGCGAAGAAGCGAAATTACAACAACGCTGGCAGCATGCCAATTTGCGTGCATAACAATAACGAGCTCAGAGCTCTGGATTTTTCCGACAAATCCCTTTCCAACTGAAGAATGACTTCCTTGCCTGGGAAAACGTATGTCACTTCTTCCTTCGCCTCTGGCAATATCTCAAGCTCTGCGCTTCTGAGATGCCAAAACTTTGCCGTGGGTAATTTGTCGTGCCAAATTTCTCTCTCTCTCCCACTGTGCCGTGACCTGCAAATTCGAATTTCCCACTTTTAAGAGCAATCGAAAAATGACTATGGTTACACGGATGGCAATTTTTCATCAGAGAGGCCGCGACTATGAATCGATGTGAGTATATATAATTAAAAAACCCCCACGCTGACCTCGCCTACGTCATTGCGTGGCTTTGTTCTAAGCCCGAGGATCGCGCTGCATTTCAATACAGTTTGACCCCAGCCAATCAAATTAGTAAACCACTCTGACTCATAGTAGTACTGCTCGCGCGTATTACGTACATGGGTAAAGGTCAATACCAACGGGCTGATCACCCGTTTGCCAGTCACTTTGATTACGGAAACAACAGCAAACGGATTGATTTGTCGTTGCCCTAAAGACGCCATTAGGCGTGATGGGAACAACGGCAAAGAAAATCTATTCGCTGTTGCCCTTAAGACGCCACTAGGCGTAATGGCCACTGACTGCTTTGCCGGTCGTTGGCTAAGGACGGAAGAAGAAGAAGAAGAAGAAGAAGAAGAAGAAGAAGTAAAGGTCAATACCCCCATCCCCCGTTTAAACAAAAAATGTACTGGAGTACCAAATAATAATCTAACCATCGGGAATAATGCTCAGTCCTCTACTGCTTAATAAACAAAAACGACCGCACTTATTTAAATCCCGAAAATACGTCTATTTGCACGCAATCGCCTTAGAGAGAAGAAAACTGGTGCAAATCTGAACTTGGCTCTACCGTCATCCCTATAGAAAAAACCTGCAATAAATTCCCTACAAAACAAGACTAAACTCCACTACTATTCATAGAGAAGAAATATAGTGCAGATTAGATAAAACTCCACCGTTATCCCTCCTTCTGAAAAAACGAAAATAATGGAGAAGAAACCTGGGGTGGATTACATGTAATCCTTCTTAAAAATAGTGTAAATAATGCCAGGAGAAGAGACATGGGGCCTTTTGAAAAAAATAAATTACAGTACAGTACCACAAAGACGAAAGTCAACACCCATTGACGAGTTGGAAAAGATTAATCCCCTCCAGCCTATGGAGGATAGAAGAGACAGCAGAGCCCAGAAACAAGCCGAGAAATGCAGGAGGCTGATAGACCACCCAATGCACTAGAGAGTAAATGAGCTTGGAAGGGGAAGACTGAAGCGAAGCAACTTTGTAGAGACAGTCAAAACAAAGATGAGAGCAGACAACATAAACGCAATATCAACAGCTACGCCAATATGTACTGCACACAAGCTACCAATAAGGAAACAACAGTGCTTCCCTGAAATGATAGAAAACGTTCCTGGTATTGAGAGAAAGAACAGCCAAAATGAAACAGAAAGGAGAGTCCTAACCACAAAATATATAGAAAACATTACTCAAGCAACACCTGGATCCATGCATACACAGATGGATCAGCAACTAATGCAACAGAAGATGGGGTCGGAGGAGTCTTCCTGAGCTTAAGCAATGGCACAAAAAAAAAAAAAATATAGCAGTCGCAACAGGGAAATTTTCAACTAACTTCAGAGCAGAGGCAGAGGCCTTAAAAACTGCATCAGAAATTCTAATGACAGAAGAAAGCTCAGAGAGACCAGCAGCTATCTTCTCAGATGCGCTGTCAGTAATTATAACGCTGAAAAGTCTAAGTAATGCTGAACTGGATGACCTAAGTGTAACACTTCACAGAATTTGTCAGCAATGCAAAAGAGTCGTGATACAGTGGATCCCTTCTCACTGCAACATCCCTGGAAATGAAGAGACTGATAGATTGGCAAAGGAAGGGGGAAAGCTTCCTCAACTTGACACAAACATAACAAAAAATGATCCGTATTACCAGCTCAGCAGAAGTGAACAAGTGGTAATCTTCAGACTTCGCACAGGTCGTAACAGATTGAGATACCATCTATTCAACAAATTAAAGATAGGAACTACTGATGAGTGTGACTGTGGCACCGATAACATGACTGCTGAACATCTGCTTCAAAGGTGCCCAACATAAGAGGAACAGAGAAAACGCATATGGCCATCACCAGTACCATTCCTGGAGAAAATCTACGGAGATATCAACAGCTTCAGGCTGACCACTGCTTTCTTTGAACTTATTCAAGTTGACATCTGAGGGTGAACGATGAAAAAGAAGAAGAAAAGAGGAAAGTCCAGTATTCAGGGTCGATTTTCCAAATCGCTCACGATTGAAGGCCAGTTTTCGTTGGGGTGTATATTTGAACTAAAAAAATGGTAAAGGATACCGTTACACGCCCGTTGAGGCATATTGGAAATATGGCGTTAGGCCCATATTTTCTTGACCATCGGCACACTAGGTGTGATGTGGTCAGCATCACGCCGGCCGCCTTAACCTTCCCAAAAGTTGCTCTGGTGCCCAATTGGGGCTGGGTCGACCGAAGAGCCGTTTGCGGCCTACCCCCCCCCCCCCCCCCCACACACACACACACACATCGTCTGGGGATCGAACCATAGACCACTGAGCTATGAAGCCAGTGCACTAACCACTATGCTACCACGGCTCCAATTGAACTAATGCTGTTGTTTTATTAATTCAGCTAGTTTCCTTTGTAACTATGTATAACATAAAATACATTTTAGAAACTTGAAAAGAACCACCCCTAAAACGTTACAACTATATGAAAACTCAAATGGACAGAACATTTCTTGCGTCAAAAGTAGGGAAACCATAACGTCTTTTAAGAGTTAAAGCATCATAAGCATTACCAAGATGATGTCTCAGTTGTTTCAAAGCATCGATCCAACTTATCCCTCTTGTTTCACTCAATGGTTACATGGCTAGTTAGAAATTTGCCAACGTTGAGTCGATGCAGAGAAATAATTATAGATCTGTTGAGAGAAAACTAGCTGCTTGCGGACAACACTTTACGGCATCATTGACTACCACGTTTAAAGATTGTATAGCAGGTCACAAAATAGGCACGTGGTTTTATTTCCAGGATTCTCTATTGTATTGACCTTTGAGGGGCATATTTTTTATACAGATTAGTTTTTTTTATTAACGCGTGTAAAGAAATGCAACTGACACTTTATATTGTTTATTTTAATTTAAATACCACAACAGTGGTATGGAATATAATTAATCATAAAATCTTATGAAAAATTTATATATTATGTTTTTTTATTTATTCTTTTATGTGTTGTTTTCTTTTCTTTTGAAATTTAGTGATATTTTTGTTAAACACAAAAAAAAACACACAAAAACTGCCACTCAAAGGACGGTACTTCGCCCCTCTGAGGTCTGCACCCGATGCCCGGGACCCCGGGATGTGCCCGGTCCAACAGGGTGGTAGTTACGCTAATGCCCGGGTATAATGTGGACGAGGGGGTGTACTTTGGCTGGTTAACTTGGGACAATCCCGTTACAAATGTGATAGCATGTCACGTAAAGATTGTGTTTAGTACACAACGAAAATTGGACCGAATTATTTGGGTTTGAAATAAATTCTTGTCAACACAGAAACGAAGGGGAAACCCCTTCCCCCCATCTCTGTTTTTCTTTGCCATTCAGCAAAAGTTACATAGCCTACCGTTGACCCAGAACGTAGGAAATAACGTATTTTTATCTTCCGTGTTAAGTGATCTAGTATGGAGATTTTGAAGTATGCTGGGTAACAAACAACCTTTTTTTTTTTTAAAAACCTTCTGGTAATCAAGTGGTGACCTCGAACAGTAACGTGATGTTTTGATGTTTTGAATAGGCTACTGCGCAAGTGATTGTGTTCACCGATCATCATTGTGCAATCTTTGGCTATAGTCACAGCAATGGTCATGAAGTAAACTTTGCATTTGCATTATCTTTTTCATTAATTATAACGTTTAGATTTTTGTGTATTTGCGAAACATTATCTTGTGTCACAAAATAATAAGTTATAATCATATTTATTGATACTGTTTTATAAGATAAATGGCCTACCGTACGGAACCTTTGTCAGGACGGGTCCATTTTGTTAGCCAACTTAAATGTCTATCCGTACCAGTAGCGCTCTCGTTTTGTGACAAGTTTGATTGTAGCAACATTGTGTTACAAAGCTGGGGGATACAAGCATGGTTGTGTTTTATGCATGGGAAATATTTGCAGGCCCAAGGGGAGTTTGGACTATTTTAAAATTGTCTTGTACAAGAGGTAAGTTTATTTCATATCAAAACACCAGTTGTCGGGAATTTATGAAAAAACATATTAACCGACCTTTACCTTCAAATAGGCCTACACAAGTAGCGACCCTAAAACAAATCTTCAACAAATTCACACCGTTCCAATCCTGTCCTGTCCACTCAACACTCTTTCAATTATCTTTGAAACCTTTTCATTTCTGTCACCAGTTGTCTTCTTGTCTCCCTCTAACCTCTCAACCACGATGATTCCAGTAGCCTAAAACAGAATTAACAGGCTAAGAAAAAAAAAAAAAGATAAAAAAAAATAAACAAACCACCCAAAAAGGAGATGGACCTACAAATAAAACTGTTCCCATAAAAAAAAAATCCAAAACCCTGTACAAAGACCCGCAAAACCTGTACAAAGGACTGAAAAAAAAAAAAACATATCAAAAGAGTTCATTCGCGGAAAAAAAAATATTTTCAATTACAGTGGGCTGACATTATAAATGAGGCACGGGGACTTTGCTTTTAAATGTAGGTCTTCACTTATTTTAAAAACCCAAACAAATAAATTGTCTGAGTTTATTTTAACACAGTATAAAATTAATGTGATGGTGTCAATCATTTAGTCTATATCTGTGCTTAATTATCATTAACAGACGTTGGGAAATCCTGTGTTCAATAGGACCTTATAAAAGGAACTCTGAGACACAGTAATAAGGGGAATGGGTTAGAAGATCAACCTGTACAGAAATTATGTACAGGGTATACCACAACTCTTCTGTAAAAAACAAACACCTTGTACAGATTCTGGGTTTAAACCATAGATTGGCATGTATGGAATAGAACGTTGCGATCTTTCTAGATAAAGGTTTCCCACTAGTGCAACAATAACCAGCGCATTTCCAGTAAAATTAAAAATGTTAATTTCAAAACCTTCTCACACTACAACCAAGTTCTGGTTTTTGTTATCAGTTCCACCCAGATTATGGCATGTGCTGTATGGATTAACGTTTGCAATTTGATTAACAGGGTTCATAGTGTGTCCTATCATTGCTGTTTACTTTAATCTTCTGTTCCACAAACAACTGTCTGTTTTTGTTATCTGTGCCACAATTAGTGGTCTTGTTACACTGTTTGGTTTGGTTTGGCTTTTAAGGACTATCTTCATTGCACACGGAAAACTCCATCAGTGCTCCGATCTCCTCCCTTAGATCACACGAGGAGAATCTCAGCGCAGTGCACAAACTCTGAAGCATCCGCGGGTTCCCAGTGTGTGTATATAATGTAGAGGAATCACTCACATTCTATAAATATTTTTGTGGTGGGTAGGTTTCCTAATTTTGAATTTTGCCTGGGGGCAGCGGCCTGATAAGCCTACTCTTTACGTTTTTCCAACATGCCGAGGATTTTTAACAATGTGCAATTTGCCACACGGGAAACATCCTATTTTTTCGCCCTTATCCGGGAGGTTAGGCATTCTGATCTCACTACCACAAGAAACTGGGGGGATGTATGACATAAGTGCACACGGAACCATATTGGTTCGAATCAAAAATATTTCAGTAAATTATAATCCCTCAAACTGGGATTCCGAATCCTCGGTACCTTCACGCCATTACCTCTGAGCCACTCTGCCCCAAGCATGCTGTTTCCTCCTTTTAACAAGACACCTTGTAGATTAATATTTGAAAAATGCCCAAGCAAATGATTATAGCGTAGTGTGCTTTCCTTCTTAACATAACAGGTTGTTCCTCCATTCAAACTTTATATTCAGTAAACTACCCATTCCCTGGGGGAAGGACAGGGATTGTTCGAAATATTTTTCAGTACTTCATTCCCTAAATGGATTCGAACCGGTATTTACGCCATACCTCTGAGCCACTCACTCTGACCCCCAAACACTGTTTAATTCACTCCATTTAATCAGATTGCTTGAAATTAAATTCATGAAAAAATTACAAGCAAATCCGTGTTGCTATAAAGGTAGTGTGGCTGGGGGGGGACTTTCCAGGGGGGGGGGGGGGGGGGTTGGGGGGTAAAATTGAGGTCGCTAGGGGGGATTCAGTACTCAATCCTCCACTTCTTCTTTATACTTGTGGAAATTCTCGGGCTTTCATTTAGATTCATCTGATCTAAGCTCAGAGTCATATCCTGTGCTATCTCTTTATCATTCCTTTCTGTATAGGCCATGATTTTTTTCCATCTTGGGACAGTTATTTTAGAATTAACTTCATAATTGGATAATTTTCTCATTATGATCTGCTGGAATTTTTTTGTTGCTATAGCTTCTACAGTAATTAGGCGGTGGATTATTGTTATTGTGGTTGATCTGAATGCCACCGTGCACACTGCAGTGCAGGCAAAACTCATAGGTCCTACTCAGTCCTCCCTCTCAGCAAAACTGACAGAGTTAATGTCAGAGCCAATGCTGTTAAACAGCCTGTGCCCAACCTCGGGATCATATGATCCAGTCACTGCTAGTTTTACGCTTGCTGCCTATTTCTAGCAGTCATGTTGATTCATTAACCGCAATGTTGTCGCTCTAATAGGTGCTCATGTTTATTGGTCTTTTATAACACCTCTCCCTTATCCAAAACCACGTGATTTATGGGTGCTTCTTGAGGCTAGTCTGTCAGCTCTGTATTTGCCCAACGTGCTCCTGCAATGACCAGAAAACAGTAGATCTGAAACAAACAGTTCCTAAAGGGTTGATGCCTGTGCTTTTTTAACCTTCTCCATTCAATTCTCATAGTGGCATTAATGTATAAACCATTTTACATGGTGTTTACCCATATGGGATAGAAGTCAGCCCCTACCAACACCACCTTAATCACCGTTCTCCTAAGTGGCAGGTTACAGTGTTGTTGTTCTAAGTTTCAGTCTCAGTTCTCTGCAGTGCAGTTTAAAGTATAACTCAAGTACATGAGTTATACTCTGGCCAGTGCTGTTCAAGGACTGTCTAGCGTTGACCTGCTGTGGTATCCCACTGCTTAAACTTTCACAATGTAAAAGAAATAATTGGGACTGAAAAGCTACCCAGTGTATCCACTGGCGATACTATTACTTCTTTGTTACAATACTCAAACTTTGTGCAATCTGCTACTTCAGACCTGGACTACTACAGGAAGGGAATAGAGTCACTGCCTACCTACCAGACATTCTTGGTTCCTCGCTTTCGTCCTGATGCAAAGGACGGTGGTTGCGTTGTGTCTGTTTACGCCTAAGCTGTGATATCTGCACCTTTCGGTCGACACATCCGACTTCTGCACGGCTTTTTTGGGGACCGGGTTTGCCTTCCCACTGCGATCCCTACCTCGCTCAGCTCAGACTGCAGTGATGCAATCTGGTTCACCGGGACCAACACTGTGGAGTGGTGGAGTAGGGTCTTGACCAGCTCCTGGTTCGTGATCCTGATGCAAGCCAGTCCAGATATGGGTTCGCTGGACTTGCATTCTCTATTGTGCATCTTTGGGTTCCCCTACCAGACATGACCTTTGTAGGTAGGCTAAGGAAGAACTGATTGGCTTTTGTCAGGGCACATTGTCCTATTGTGTACCGGGTTCTGCCGTCCAGGAAGAACAGAGATCCACAGCCAGAACTTCCCAGTGATGCAATCTGTATTCAGGACCAGACTGTAAGTCCAAGCTTATAATTGCTTGCATGGGTTTATGCAGACTGATGGCTTAATGACAGGGCTGTCCTATTGTATGTGGTTTCTAGAAGAATTTAAATGCTATTACAAGATCACCATTGCAGAACTGATGGTCAGAACTAGATAGATATTCATTCATTCATAACCCTCCACTCCCAAAGGAGCATAGGCCTTCAACAAACACATGCCAAGTCCTCCTGTCACGTGCCATCATCTCAAGTTCTTTCCATGTTCTCCTCATCATTTTCACCTCTGTTTCCAACTCTCTTCTCCACGTACTTCTTGGTCTTCCTCTGCCTCTCTTGCCCTGGGGGTTCCAGAACAAGGGCTGCCTTGTAATGCTATCAACAGGTTTCCTCAGTGTGTGTCCTATCCATCGCCATCGTCTTCTTCTCATCTCTTGTTCCACTGGCACTTGTCCAGTTCTTGTCATCAGTTCCACATTGGTAACCTTGTCATACCATTTTAATCCCTCTATTCTACGCAAGCACCCATTTATGAAAGTCTGTAGCTTTTTGGTTGTTGTCTTTGTTGTTCTCCATGTCTCAGAGCCATACAATAGGACTGACTTCACATTTGAGTTGAAGATTCTTATTTTCGTGTTGGATCCTATTTCTCTTGATCTCCATATATTTCCCATTGCAATGAAAGCTCCTCTTGCATTTTGTATTCTTATTTTGATATCGCTGTCTGTCCCTCCAACTTTGTCTATATTACTGCCAAGATATGTGTATGATTCTACATCTTGTATTGGTGTTTCTTCAAGTTCAACCCTGTTTTCATTACCTGCATTTATTCGCATTATTTTTGTCTTTTCCCTGTGTATTTTCAGACCCAATTGCTGTGACCTCTCATCGAGTGTTTTCAATTTGTCCTGCATCTGATTACGGTTATGGGACAGGAGAGCCAAGTCATCAGCAAAATCCAGATCATCCAACTGCTTAGTCAGAGTCCACTGGATTCCATTTCTGTTGTGTGTTGTCGATGATCTCATAACCCAATCTATTGCCAGCAAGAAAAGAAATGGAGACAAGAGGCATCCCTGTCGCACTCCTGTTTCTTATCCCAAATGGTTCTGTAAGCTGTCCTTCATGAAGAACTCTGCACGTCATGTCTTCATAAGGTTTTCTTTATTAAATTAATGATCTTCAGGGGAACTCCATAATGCCTCATCAATTTCCAAAGTGATTCTCTGTCCACACTGTCAAATGCTTTTTCGTAGTCCACAAATCCGATGTATAGTGGTGAATTCCATTCCAGACTTTGTTCAACTATTATTCTCAAAGTGGCTATCTGGTCTGTACATGATCTGTTTTGTCGAAAACCTGCTTGTTCATCTCTCAATTTCTTGTCTATGGACTCTTTTAATCTCTCAAGGATAATCCTGTTTAATACTTTTCCTGGCACTGATAGTAACATTATTCCTCTATAATTTGTGCACTCTTGTAAATTTCCCTTCTTAGGCAACTTAACCAGATATCCTTCCTTCCATTCTGCTGGTATCTCTTCTTTTTCCCAGACTTTACCAAGTAATTTATATAACATCTCTGTAGCCGTGTCGATATCTGCTTTGATGGCCTCTGCTGGAATGCCATCAGGTCCAGACGCTTTTCCATCTCTTAGAAGCTTTATGGCTTTCTTTATTTCTTCCTTCGATGGTCTTTCACCGTTAATTTGTAGCTCTTCTTCTGCTGGCTGGATGTCCGGCGGGTTTTGTGGAGCTGGTCTATTGAGAAGGTCCCCAAAATATTCCGTCCACCTCTTCATTTGCTCTTGTATATTGCTGAGCAGTTTCCCATTCTTATCTTTTATGAGGCAACTTGTTTGCTTGTATTTCCCTGTTAGCTTCTTTGTGCTGCTATACAGTTCTCTCATATTTCCTTTGGCTGCAGCATCTTCTGCCTCTCTTGCCAACTCCTCAATATATTTTCTCTTGTCTCTTTTGATACTTCTTTTTACTTCTTTGTTTGCTTCTGTGTACACTTCTTGAGCCTTGGCTTTGGAACTTCTGGTTTTGCTTGTGTTTAACTCTGCTTTCTTGTTTTTTCTATCTTTTATCTTATTGATGGTTTCGGTTGTTATCCATGCTTTTTGTTGTCTTTCCCTTTTCCCCAGTATTTCTTCACATGTCTCCTTCCATACCGTTTTGACCTGCTGCCAATAGTCTTCTGTATTCTCTACATCTTCCAACTGTTGGAGCACTTGGAATTTGTTGGATACTGTGACCGCAAATTTGTCTCTTGTTTCTTGATTTCTTAGCTGTCCTACATTAAACTGTTGTCTATAATTTTGCATTGTTGCATATCTCTTGAGTTTCATTTTTACTTTGGCTATCAGAAGATGGTGATCTGATGCCACATCTGCTCCTCTATATACCTTTACATCCTGCAATGATGATCTAAACTTCTTCTTTATGCATATATGATCGATCTGATTTTCTGTTCTATGGTCTGGTGATATCCATGTTAATATGCTCATGATTTCTAAAGGTTTCTTTGCCAATATGCACATGAATTCTAAAGGTGTCTTTGCTAATTTACACATGATTTCTAAAGGTTTATGTGCTAATTTATATATTATTTCTAAAGGTTTTTTTTGTGTGTGCTAATTTACACATTATTTCTAAAGGTCTCTGCTAATTTACACATTATTTCTAAAGGTTTCTTTGCTAATTCGCACATTATGTCCAAAGGTTTCTTTGCTAATTCGCACATTATTTCTAAAGGTTTTTTGTTGCTAATTTGCACATCAATTCTAAAGGTTTCTTTGCTAAAGGTTTCTTTGCTAATTTACACATTATTTCTAAACGTTTCTTTGCTAATTCACACATTATTTCTAAAGGTTTTTTTGTTGCTAATTTGCACACAAATTCCAAAGGTTTCTTTGCTAATTTGCACATGAATTCTAAAGGTTTCAATTCTGATTTGCACATGAATTCTAAAGGTTTCTATGCTAATTTGCACATGAATTCTAAAGATTTAAAACAAAATCATTAAAAATAGGGGTAATTTTAAACTTTTCAAAAAAAGCCTCTGATTAAAATTGTTTTAATTGTCAGTCACAACATGTGTGTGCCAATTTGATAAAGTTTGGTCAATGGGAAACATAAGTTTTTAGCTCTCGAAAATTGCTGAAAAAGTCACAAAATGGCGGATGTTTTTTTTTGGTTACCATGGGTAACCCACATGTTTTTTAACAATGATATATATATATTCCCACCACCATACAATGAAATATCAAACCATAAAAAAACATACTCTGGTACACATAATCATGGAAATAAAAAAATCAGGACCCGATAGGGGGGGGGGGGAACAAATAACAGTATCTCAAGTGGGGGGGGGGGGGGGGGGGGGGGGGGGGGGAATCCATAGGGGGGGGGGGGGGGGGGGGGGGGGGGGGGGGGGGTAGGGGAGATTGGGGGGGGGGGGGGGGGGGGGTGAAAAAAAAATAGATAATGAATTGAACTATACTAGAAAAGATAAATAAAATTGAATAAGTTTGAAAATAGATTATAGGTTTTTGTGTGTGGTTT